>PVIY010012531.1:0-60462 GCA_004026745.1 Myrmecophaga tridactyla | reverse complement strand
TTGCATGGGGAGAAATAGGGGAGTGTCATTACTGCAGGGTGCTGAGAATAGATGGTAATTAATATTTTGAAATTTTGACTTGTGTGTGAGACTAGAGCAGAGAATGTTTATTTAGTACAGAGTTTATGTTTTGACTGATGCATTTCCTAGTGTGGCTTATGTAGACAGTTTAACTGAACACCGTGGGTGCATGGAGCCTTGAGTAGGACATGAGATTTTGTTGCTTTGTCCAGAGTGATGCCCCGGTAGGTCCCGGAGTGATTTGAACAGTGAATAGAGGAGTATTTGTGTGGTCCCCTTTGGGAAGTGGTGGTGGAGGGTTGGAATTCAACTTCCCCAGGTTGAGTTCTTGGTGTTCTCTCAGGCAGTGCAGATGGCTAGAGCAGTGGGCTGAGCTCCCAGTCTTGGGGGTTGTGTGAGACTTGACTCCACGGAGGATGGGTGAAGCCTACTTGAAGCTAGACTTCAAGTCACCCCCAAGAGAGCCTCTTTTGTTGCTCTGGTGTGGCCTCTCTCTCCAGCCAACACAACAAGTGAACTCACCACCCTCCCCCTATCTATTTGGGACATGACTCTCAGGGGTGTGGACCTTCCTGGCAGCGTGGGACAGGGATCCTAGGGTGGGATGGGACTCAGCGTCAAGGGATTGAGAAAACCCCTAGAATGAGCTGAGACTCAGCATGGGGGGATTGAGTGGACCTTCTTGACTGGGGGTGGGGGGAGGAGTGAAGTGAGACAAGGTAGGGTGTCAGTGGCTGGGAGATTCCAGACAGGGTTGAGGGGTTGTCCTGGAGGTTGGTCTTGTGCATTAAATAGATGTCACCTTTTGGTCGGGATGTGGTAGAGAGGCTGAAGGGAAATGCCTGGGGGTGTAGAGCTGTGTTCCAGTAGCCATGTTTCTTGAGGGTGATTGTATGATGGTATAGCTTTCACAATGTGACTGTGTGATTGTGGGGGCCTTGTGTCTGGTGCTCCTTTTGTCTACCTTGTCAGTGGATGGGTAAAACATATGGACTGAAAGTAAGTGATGGGGGGAACAAATGTTAAAATAAATTTAGACTGAAATGCTAGCGATCAACGAAGGGGCGGGGTAAGGGGTATGGTATGTATGAATTTTTTCCTGTCTTCTTTTTATTTCTTTTTCTGAATAGATGCAAATGTTCCAAGAAATTATCATGATGATGAATATGCAACTATGTGATGGTATTGTGAATTACTGATTATATATGTAGACAGGAATGATCGAAAGTTAAGAATGTTTGTGTTTGTTTGGTGTTTATTAGTATTTTTTAAAAAATGAAAATAAATAAATAAATAATAGGGGGAACAAATGTTAAAATAAATTTAGTAGATTGGAATGCTAGTGGTCAATGAAAGGGAGAGGTAAGGTGTATGGTATGTATGAATTTTTTTTCTATTTTCTTTTTATTTCTTTTTCTGAATTGATGCAAATGTTCTAAGAAATGATCATGATGATGAATATACAAGTATGTGATGAGAAAAAGAATGTTCATATTGTGTGTCGATTGGTTTTATTTATAAAAATTTTAAAAACCTAGAACACGCATCTTAAAAAAAATAATAATTTGGAATGTACATGTATTAATTTTATGCGTCAGACAAAATGAGCTAGGAACTTCCATTTAACAGCCATTACAGGTTTACTGAGTTAGGAGATATTTATTGAATGTTTACTCTGTGTAAAGCACTGTAGAAGGTTTTGTAGAAAATAAAGAGATAATTACAAAGATGCTTTAACCACAAATAGTTTTGATAGAATCTATTATAGAAAATTAGATGTATGGACATGTGAGTATAATTCAGATGAAAAGCAGTGTACCACAAAAGAAATGCAAATAAAGTGTAATAAGAAATAAAAAAAAAAAGATAGTACTATATTCTGCATATTTAGGATATATACCAGTGGAGAGAGTAAGAAAGAACATTTCTGGGGAAAGACTATGTGATAAAAAGATGACTGAAAGTATGGTATATGACAGTTTAATGGGAAAATAACTCCACTATTGGTTATTTCTATTTAGTATAATAATTCAATTCTAATACTGACTTTGATGTTATTCAAGTGTCTATTAGTATGTTTTTGAAAATAATTGAAAAGAAGAAATTGAATATTTATGTTACATTGGCTTCTAAAAAGGTAATAAATCAGAGAATTTCATTTACAATTTATGAGTGAATGGATTACCTCCCGAGTTTCCGAGCTACTTCCATACCGACCTGAGACTTAACCAAATAGAAATAATACTTACACCTTGTAATTGTCTTTAATAATGAATTTTTGGCATTCTATGAATATATACCAATGTGTAAGTTGGATTAAAAATATTATATGTCATGAAAACTGGACATTCTAGAAATGATAAAAAGCAAAAAAAGGCAAAATTATATAATAGATCTTATATAATAAAAGTTTTTATTTTCTTGTTATGACTACAAGGGTGTTGATGAAATGGAAATACGTATAAAAGCATTTCTAAGGCTTAATTAATTCACTGTATTTTCTTATATAAAATCACTACATGGTGCCAATGGAGGAAGCCTGGATCCTCTACATGGAGACCCTGGTATTGGTCTTTGCAAGATAGTCCATGAATTCCAGAGAGTGAGATTTGGTGAACACAGTCTCTTTCCAGAAGTCAGGGGGAAATAGCTGTAGGTCTTGAGATGGTATGAAAAGTGGCCTTGGTGAAGTTGCCAAGGGTAGTAGTGTAGTGGTGAACTTCAGCCATCAGCAGCAGCTACTTGGCCACGGAGATGTAACAATGCCCGTGCTTCTGTGGCCATGGATGAGGTATGTTACACAGAGCCACATCACCCCTTTCCCTAGCAGAGAACAGCCTGGGGCTCGCTGATCTTGCTCCACTGTAGCTCAACCACATGGAGACAATGGCCCTTGTGAACAGTGGTAGCTCCTTGGAGCATTTAATAACCAGACAAACATAGCCATCCTACCCTTCAGTGGTCACAAGGCCTTGAAGCTAATTCACTGGCCAGCTTTTGCACAGGCTTAATTTTCAAAACCTTTCCCTTGATAGACATCTCCAAGCTCTATGATGGGCAGAAAGAAGAGAGAACTCTCTTCCAGAGAATTGTTCTTCATGTCCTTGACAAGGTGGCCCTGTCTGGTGATTGGGAGCTACTCCTTGCCCATGATCTTATTTCCCTGAGGAAGTCAATGTTGAGTACTTAGAATATAAGCTTTTTTTGTGATATATGTGAATGGGATTGGCTGGTAGTCAGTAACATCCAAACATCTCTCAGGGCTCTCAGCTAAATCCAGTTAATAACATATTGTATATTGAGAAACGAAACAAACTATGATATATATGTGTCGATGAGGGTGTTGCTAAATGCAGGCCTGTGTACAGAAATTCCCTCATGTCCCAACCAGGAGGCACTGGTCATTTCCCCAGCTCCTCACTACCTCTTTCTGCACCATTCAAAATTGTCCTCCCTTGGAGCACATGCCACATCATTATATAGACTTTATTTTGTCCTTATTGCCATCACTGAACATTTCTAACATCTCTGTTTCTTCTCTACATCATTCATCCTTTTATATAAAAAGATGACATACAAAAACATTAAAATTAAATCTGCAGTTTTGGTGGAGGAAAAGAGATAACCACGATGAACACTTTAGTGTAAGCATATGTAGGTGTATTATAGCGCAAATAATAAATTTAACTCTGAGAATGGTTGATTAAAATATATCCTTGATGGGCGGGCAACAGTGGCTCAGTGGCAGAACTCTCACCTGCCATGCCGGAGAACCAGGTTCGTTCCTGAAGCCTGCTCATGCCAAAAAGAAAAAAAAATTGATATATATATATATATATCTCAAGATCTCTGTAATAAATTAGGAATTTAAAAGTTCAATATTTCAACCAAAATAGAAAATGATAAGTGAATTTGATAAATTATTGGCACTTTTAACAGTGCTTACTTGCAATTCTCTAGCTATTCTTTAAAATAAAGTAAGGAATAGATCATCCATATTTTTACATTTGCTAAGAAGCTCAGAGAAATTTCTAGACTTGTTGAATGTGCTTTTATCTCTATTCCTTTTATTTTTTCTATAGTATTTTAGACAAGTGTTGATGAAGGTCTTAAATAAGAGATAATAGATATTTTGAACAGGTAGACACAAAAAAACAAGAACAAACAAAAATTAACAATATTCATTTGTCTAAACAACTATAAAAGTATGATATTAAGAAGAAAAGTACATTTGAAGATGAAATTAGACATCAATATGAGATTAAAATGTATGAAATTGAGACGACCTCATAAAATTACAAATGAAATAGACCTGGGAAGGTCATCATTTGCCATAAGCTTGAATAAACATAGTCACTAATCGAAATTTCTGTGGCATGTAATAGGATTTATTCAAGAAATATGAATAAACTTTGCAGAATTTCTTTATAAGAAATTCAGAGTCTAATTGCTGAACAACATCTAATACATAAACATGAGCAATATAGGTTCAATTAAGAACTAAACTGTGCACGTCTGATGTTGCAGCAGAGACAGAAATGAAAGTGTGCTATGTTTGCAAAGGAAGACTTTATCTAGAAGGTAGAAACCCACTTGAGTCTTAAAGATCAGTAACAGTAGGATTAGGAAAAAATAAAAGAAAGGTGAGGTAATTTGTGAATTAAGACACAAAGTTGGGAAATTGTGCAACACAGTAGAGATCAGAATGAATATAGGCATTTTTGTTTTGGGGAGAATTAAGGCCAAGTGGGTGAAAAGTTTGAGCTAGTACTTTACAGATGGATTTTGTGAGAAGGTTTTTCTCTGTGACTCTGCATGCAGTTTAGAATGGATACTCAGAATTTGGGAAGGGCCAAGAAATTTCCAAATATTCACTCTATTGCCAATGGGGAAATGATTTTCATTTTTCTGTTATTGGTTAAATATATGTAATATCACTCATTAAATATGCTAGAAAACATGTTGATGCTATTTCTTATTGATTTTTCCTTGATCTTTAAAGTTTCCATTTTGCCTGAGAGCAGGGGATTTTTAAAAATTAATTTAAAATAATGCAGCATGTTTTGTTTAAAATTGTCTTTTGGGGGGAAATGCCCCCTACTTTCAGGGCTTCTTCTGCCCATCAACATGGCCTGTGCATAGAAGACACCTTTTTTTCTTCATCATAATGGAGGCAATGCACCAAAACTCTGAAATAGTTCCTTATGTGAGGTACTCTTCTGAGTCCTCATTGTCTTATGCATTAATAAACTTTAGTACTGTGTCCTGATTTCATCTACAGAGCAAATTGTCTCTTGGCAAGCTCATCTGTGCTCTTAACAGGGCCAGAGCCTGCAGAATCCTCATTGTTTACCTATCCCCACTGTAATTCTTGCTCATAGCATTGACCAATGGAGCAACAAATATGTCTGCCATTGAGCTCTTATTCTAAGCTCTTTATGCCATACCCATTGATCTGGGGTCTCTGTCCACCTTCAATGCAGGAACTCACTGTTTTTTTTTTTTTTTTTAATTTGCATATGGGCAGGAGGCACCAGGGATCGAACTCCAGACCTCCAGCACAGCAGGTCAGAGCTCTGCCTGCTGAGCCACGGCAGCCGCCCAACTCACTGTTTCTTAACTTCTCTCCATAGAACTCAATAATTGACAAGGATACAATATGACCATCCCTTAGCCCCTGTGGTATCTGTACAAATCCAGCACCATTTCTCTTCTGCTAAGACAGTGTTGATACAGGACTCTCTTCCAGGTGGTCCAGATTATCTAAAAAAAAAAAAGCCTTGCTATATCCAGCTTTCTCCTCAAATTTGGGCATTTTGTAATGTTGTGGCTGTTACCATATGTCATTATAAGCCAGATTAGGTATCAGGAACCTCAAGTCTGAGGGCTTGTCTTCTTTCTTACTTCTCTCTCTCTGAAGGTTCTTTAAGCAAGTGCTGCTGCTTTGTCATATTCTACCCCTTCCTAGAATAACATTCACCTTTTCCTTTTTTTTAATGGGAATAGATCTTTCCAATGTGCTTCAGAAGGAATTAAATCTGAATGTATTTAAAATATATTGATTTAATATTTTCAAAATACTATTTACAAAAATATATATATTATTTACAAACCAGTTGATTTATATATTTAAACTATTAACAGAAATGCATTGTGTATCTTAGTGCCAGTGTAAAATGCCAGGCTAATTTATTGACAAATAGTGAATCACGTGATCTATTTTCTTACTGAATTTAGAAAGGGCAGAGATGACAAATAATTAAATAGAAAATTACAGAAGAGTGCTGTAAATGCTATACTAGAAAATGGAGAAATTATTATAGGAGAAATTTTCAGGGACATATAGTATCGTCTAACCAGCTCACTTTCAGGTCCAATGAAAGAATAAAAATACTGTGGCTAACCAGAAAAGCCATGATGATTTAACAGTTAACAGGGAGTGGCTTGTCATGAGCTGGAGTGAAACAATGATACTTTGAGAAGAATTATCTTATGGTGAAAGAGAAAGATAGATGGATTGGAGAGGAGATAAACAGAGGTAGATGACACTGTCATATAAGAGCTCAAAATTGTTGATTCATGAATGTGTTGAGAAGATAACTTCTGAGGAAAAATGCTATAGGATAAAGTTGAAAAGAATTGATGAACATGGTCATGATGAAATCAACAATGAAATGTCATATTAAACAATCCAATAAGATATTGAGAAACACTAAATAAAATAGTGACAGATGGGTCAGAAAGCAATCTTTCTGCTCTTTTATATCAATCAGGTTTCTATAATTGTGCCCTGTTTTAAATACTGGAACTAAAAAGTAAAACAGGTGAAAGAACAGAAGCTGGTCAGAGAGAAAAAACAAAGAAAATGAATTTGTTGGCAAACATTAAATGAATTTGATTTCCTTAACTTAGAGAAAGGAAGCACAAGGGTGTTTACAGCTGAGCCTTACACAAAGTTAGGAAGGAGATGCAGTTTTCCATGTCTGCAGAAGACTAAACAAATGAAAATGGATTTAATAAAGCAGAACATTTATTTCAAGATACAAATGGACAGAATAAAGCTCTTTAAAATGTACTACCATTGAGTTATGTAGCTTATTATGCTTTTCTAAGAAAGCAACTGTCTTCTGAATCTCCTTCAGCAACTAACTGTGTTGACTGGTTACTAATGTGGCCAGGGAATAGGGCTAGATGTATTCATGAGTCTGTGCTTTAAGCAAATCTGCAATAGTTTCATAACTTGACTTTAGATTTGTTCGGAAATGTAGTTGAGAATAATGTAACTATTTTCCCTATAAATGTCTTTTTAAAGTCAATACCCTCCATGAGATGTATTGGATAAAGTAAAGAAAGTGTATAAACTGCTTCAGTTTTTACCTTACTACAATAAAAATTCAAAATCTAATGCCTAAAAATATATCATTCATTGTGAAAGTTTTTGATAAATGTTCAAGTAATTTTAATCTACTTTATGATGTTATTTTGGGGGGCTATATGGAATTGTCTGATTTTACCCAAATTAATGGGGCCACTTTAGAAACCTCTAGGAAGTTCAAGTTCTGACTGATTTTACCAGTCTTTATAAGTAAATCCGAACTTCCTATGCCAGCCCACAGGAGTTTTTAAAATTGTCTGTGTACCAAATGGATATAGAATCTAAAGTCAATAGGAGGGGAATTGCTTATGTAATCCCCACCTCCTAGAAAGAGTAGTATCAACGAATTAAAGGAGATATGCAAAATCCACCACAATAATAAATAAACATTTTAGTGAGGCTACTTTAAGCTGTGCGAACAACCTGTTTCAATAGAGATTATTTAACCTTTAAATATGTAAATGACCAGTGTTATAACATGTCAGATGTGTTCCGGGGGGTTAATCAAAACGTTTAAAGTAGCAGGAACATAGACTGCTTTGGGGAGAAGGTCCATCTGTGAGTGTGATGAGTCTTAAACAATTAGGCTGCAGGAAAATTGGGAAGGTAAGCAACTGAAGGCATAAATTTATATGGTATGCAATAGATAACCAGTGCAAGTTTGTTTGAACATGATTGTCTGCTTGTTATTGGTGTTTTTTGTTACTTTAAGCAGAAATTGCCAGAATCATCTTGGTTTTTATAGAATATAACTTAGGTTGTGTCAGTGGTGATCTGGCATGGACCAGAAATTAGGAGTAAGGGAACCTAAATGGAGCCACAGGGCACTGCAGATGGTGATAAAGGGCTGGATTATGGAGACAGAATTTTGGAGGTAAAATTGACTGGTTTAGTTGATCTACGAGATGTGAGAAGTGCTATGTCTTAATATCCAAATCACAGCATTGTCTTCTTGTTAAGAAGTTTCATCTAAGGATCAAAGGCTTACAACAATATGAATTATAACTATTCCAGATTATGAAATAACGCAGACATTTTTACAGAAATGAAATTGAAGTTTCTAAGGTATTGAATTTTTCATTCTACTTGTATTAGTTCAGTTGTTGAACTTGCCTTGATCATGATAAATATTAATACCTGGACAGCTTTGCATTTGGGTTGGCCACCAGTAAGCACGCTTTATTATCCACACACTAAATTGAGCATGATTATATTAAGAGCACTTCATCTTTTCATTATCTTGCATTTATTTGACTACCTTACTTGACTACCTCATATTTAGTTGAATTACCAATTGAGTCTGGGAATTAGAAATAGGACTATTATGTAAGACTCATCATTTGAAGAATTTTCTTGAGATTGGCAGCTTTGTTCTTATCTTTCCTTTTTTTTCTTTTTTCTTTTTAATTATATATCAGAAAAGAAAAAAATATATTTTTCGTAGTTTTAATAAAATTCTTCAAGTGTTCAGGAAGCTTTCTTCTCTAAAGTTTTTTCTCCCCCCACAATTAAAAGTTACAAATAGGGTGGCTGCCGTGGCTCAGCGGGTGGGGCTCCGACCTGCCATGCTGGAGGTCTGGAGTTCAATCCCTGATGCCTCCTGCCCATATGCAAATTAAAAAAAAAAATAAAAGTTACAAATAAAATGTTACTGTTTTGGGTGAAGCAAGGTGGCTCAGTGGCAGAATTCTCGTCTGCTATGTTAGAGACCTGGGTTTGATTCCTGGAGCTTGCCCACATCAAAAAGAAAAAAAAAAAAAGTTACTGTTTTACAATTGAAAAACTAAAAAAATCATAATTTAAATGTCATATATTTGGCTTACTATGACAAGTTTTCCAAGATTTTAAGAAAATTTGATATTTCTAAAGTCCAACTTTTGCTCTATTGTGTTTCTTTTATTTAATAATATCAAAAATAACAACACATTAACTTTATTTGGAAAGCTTAAAGATTATATTTTACACTACTACAATTTTAAAAAGATTATTTATTCATTTACTATTCCTGTGGCTATTTCTTGGTTTCATATACCTCTAACTTTTAAACAATAAGCATATAAAAGCAAATTATTTCTCAAACAGACATAGAAATATTTTATATTAATTTTGAATATTGAATTCAAAAGTGGATACAAGTGATTTCCTTGTGTTTATAAAACTTTTTGTATTTAAAAACATAAATATGCATGATTAATCATGCAGATATTTTAAACAAGCACTATTATTTTATTGCACATTTAACATATTATATCTTCAAATAACAATAATTTTCATACCCTAGAGATACAATTATATTTCTGAAAAGATATTTGTATTATCTATTAATCAGGATCAATTATAATGCATCTTAATGTAAACATCTGTATGTAAAATATTCATTGTTTTGCGATATACAGCATAAATTATATAGTATGTTTACACAGTATATATATAGCACAGTATATAGTATGTAGTTTTAAATGTAGAAATTTAACTATTACGCAGAAAATAAGTATTTAGTATTGGAATTCAGTATAAGTTCATTCATGCAAAGGCAATTTTTATTTTATTTTAAAATTGTATAATAGCTACTTCAAATGGTTATTTTTGAAAGCCTTTTCTTTATATTATATTTGGGGACCTCATATTTTTATGATAAAATAGCCTAATTTAACTATATGCTGTAAGGAATACTAGTCAAAACATTATAAAACATTTTTTAATGTGGGCCTATTAGCATTAACGTAACAATAATTTCTAATTCTGTATTTCTTAATGTAAGCAATCTACATGGTGCCAAAGAGTCTGTTTAATGATTTTTAAATATTTTTCAAATGAACCAATTTCTTGAATATCAACTTTTATTAGTGACTAGAAATTTATTTCAATAAAACATACATCAGGAGCCATTCATATCAAGAACAATATTTCCAAGCTGTTTTAATCATGAACCTCTATTATTAAAAATTTTTCTGTATATAATCTTAATTATATGCATTATTTCTTATTTATTTAGGATGTCACAATGTTGGTAAGTTGGAATATATGCTATAAAATTCTACAAAATAGAGACTTAAAAAGAGGAATGATAAAGAAACAAACATTGATTCTATATGATTTAATGATTTTTTAATTTCATATCATTGAATAATGCTACAAAATTTTCAATACAACAATTACTGATACTACTTTTGATAAACCATGATCGGTACTTTTCTCAGGGCTTAGATCTTAACAGTTTTGATAATCATGATAGCTTTATACTATCCTTAGCCAATATATCAAGGCATAACACACACTTAAATGAGAATCAAATTTATATTTCCAATTGTTTTCTTATAATTTCAACTTTTGTCATCTTCCTTTTAAATTTTATTATAGTGATATAGTTTTAATTATGCAATTATTGGCAAAGTGCTTGTGCACCAAGTAGGGAAAATGTAAGCTCTACCATTTCTCTTTTTTTCTAAATGTAGGCACTACCATTCCTTTTTTTCCGTATTTTTTTCCTACTAGCAGTATCTTCAATCAATTTCCTTTCAGGGGTGTTTTTCAGCTAGGTTTTAACATTTAGGTTTGTTACAACTAAATAATATAGTCCTTAAATTTGCCGAACCTGAAAACAGGCTGCTTTAGGCTGCGATGCATTGTCAAAAGAAATAATTTACCACTTACAAATTAAACTATTAAAGGTGCCTATTGATAAGGAAACTGCTTGAGCAAGGAGAGCGTGCACCAGGAAAGTTGAGAGGCTCAATAGCCATCTGATAACAGCCAATTATAAAGACACTTAGAAGATTTTGAAGTGAAACATTACAATAATTTAAATGTCCTCTTACAAGATGGTCTTACACATAGATGGTCTTACACAGCAGGGAACAGATGTAAGTTGGTGAGTATGATATACTTATTCATTTCTGTTAGGTTATCTCTATTAGACTAAAATTGGCTTATTACCAAGTGTCTAATGTTGCTCAAACTGCAATTTTATTGCGTCTTGTAAGGTCCATTCTGTGTGACCAATTGTTTTGTCTTTTGGGAATCCCTGTCATTTCTCAGAAAGGAGTTCCTCCTGGCAACACTCAGTGAAGGAGGTTATTTTATTTTTTTATTTTATTTTATTTTATTTTATTTTATTTTATTTTATTTTATTATTTTATTTTATTTTATTTTATTTTATTTTATTTTATTTTACTTTATTTTACTTTATTTTACTTTATTTTACTTTATTTTACTTTTTTATTTTATTTTATTTTATTTTATTTTATTTTATTTATTTTATTTTATTTTATTTTATTTTATTATTTTGCATGGGCAGGCACCAGGAATTGAACCCAGGTCTCAGGGATGGCAGGTGAGAACTCTTGCCACTGAGCCACCATGGCCTGACCAAATGGCCATTTTATTTTAACAGAATGATAACCAGTTGTGAAAAAAAAGTGACTTTGTCACTCTTAATCCCTTTGCAAGGTTGAGCTCCCACTTTTCCCTGAAGGAATATGTCACACCATGTGAGAGAATGCTCCATTTGACAATCAGATGGAGCAAGAACACCAGTATTCATCCATATATCATATATTAGTAGAACTTGAATTCTTCTAAGTTTACTATTATTTAATGCTTTCCACTCTGATAGATCATCTTGGTTGTCCCCTGTGACAAAAACCAAAACCAAAACAAACAAACAAACAAAAAACCTGCTTTGGAAACAACTAATTTAGAGAATGAAGAAAACAAATCTAACTCAGCCAATCAGGGGATGGGGGCACCTTGAGATTGATGACGTGTAGGCCAAGCTGTCTCAGTAGTTGGTCTAGTAAATCTGATTTTTGTAAATTAGGAATTGTACTTATGAGGACTATGAAGTAAAAATTTTGTTCTGCCTCCACTGTGGATAAAAATATGGCAAACAAGGTCCAGAGATTTTTCACATCAAATTATCCAGTAATGGATTATAATATTTTATTACTCAGATAAGCAACTAATACTGTTAATTTTCTTTTAACAGAAGATGAATGTACACATTTTCATTTTCAGATAACCACAAAGATATCTGCACAGTTTAGAACACTTTCAGTATATGTATTTGTGCTGGTTTGAAACTATTATGTACCCCAGAAAAACCATGTTCTTTTTCTTAATCCAGTCTTGTGGGGCCAGACCTATTGTTTAGAGTGGGATCTTTTGATTAAGTTGTTTCCATGGAGATGTGACCCACCCAGTTGGGGGTGGGAACTTTTGAGTAAGTGGTTTCCATAGAGATGTGTATATACTCATTGACGGGAATCTAAATATGCTTAAGGGCAGTCCTTTAAGAGGGAACGATTTTGGAAAAAAACTCTGAGCTAACCAGCCAGAGATGTTTGGAGATGCAGAAAGTAAATACCCCTGGGGAAACTGTTTGACACCAGAAGCCAAAAGACTAGCAGATGCCAGCCACATGCCTTCCCAGCTGACAGAGGTATTCCAGATGCCATTGGTTTTTCTTGAGTCAAGGTATCTATCTCTGGATGCCTTAGTTTGGCCATTCTTATGGCCTTAGAACTGTAATCTTGTAACTTAATAAATCCCTTTTATAAAAACCAAACCATCTCCGGTATATTGTATTCCAGTAACATTAGCAAATTAAAACAGCATGCATTATTAATTTATTCAGTAAATATTTTTGAGTGTCTGTTAATATCTAGCACTCTTCCAAGAGTAAAGCAGTGAAAAATAAAAGACAGAAACACTCCCTGAGTTAGAAAAACACTCAGCTATCAAGAACCAATGTCAAAAGAAAGATAGAGATTGTGGTGCTATCTTCTATAGTTTGGTCAGGGAGAACTTCTCTAATAATGTGACATTTGGGCAGAACCAAAGAAAGGCAGGGAACATGACGAGCAAATATATGGAGGAGGGGTGTTATAATCTGAAAGGAAGGCAAATGCATGTACTTGGATGTCAGATGCAAGCACATACAGAACAAGGAGGTCCTGAGGCTGCAAAGAACAAGTATAGTAGATGGATGTGAAATCAGAGAGAAATAATGGGGGCAGACCTAGCAGGAACTGTAAGGTAAGGACTAAGGCTTGTTTTTAAAGGAGATGGAAAGAAACTGGGTTTTTATCCATGTTTTTTTATTTCTTTGGGGTCCACAGTTATACACCCCTCCCATTTTATTTATCTGCAGCTTCTCTCTTTTCGTCTTTGTCGGTCTAGCTAAGGGTTTGTCAATTTTATTGCTAGAGTTTTTACATTATCGATTCTCAAAGAACCAACTTTCGGTTTTATTGATCCTCTCTATTGGCTTTGTTCTCTATCTCATTAATTTCTATTCTAATCTTCATTATTTCTTTCCTTCCGCTTGCTTTGAGATTAGTTTGCTGTTCTTTCTCTATTTTCTTCAGTCATTTAGTGAGGTCATTGGTTTTAGCTCCTTTGTCCTTTTTAATGTAGATGTTTAGAGCTAGAAAATTCCTTCTTCGTATTGCCTTCAGTGCATCCCATACTGTTTTGATACACATATTACCATTTTCATTTATCTAAAGACATTCACTGATTCCTCTTTTCTGAAGCACTGATTATTTAAAAGCGTGTTGTTTAATCTCCACGTATTTGTGTATTTTCCATTTCTCCATTTATTAATGAGTTCCATCTTCATTCCTTTATGGTCAGAGAAAGTGCTTTGTAAAAATTCAATCTTTTAAAATTTATTAAGGCTTGTTTTTGTGCCCCAGAATTTGGTCTATCCTGGAGAATGTTCAATGAGCACTTGAGAAGAATGTATATCTTGCTGTTTGGGAGTATAATATTCTATATATATTTGTTAGGTCTAGTTCATTTATCATATTATTTAGGTTCTCCATTTCTTTATTGATCCTCTGTTTAATTGGAGACAGTGGTGTGTGAAAGCACCAGTATTATGTTATACTATACCATAACTTTTGCAAAGTTTGGCTTATGTACTTTGGGGGTCTTTGATTAGGAGCATAGATTTTTAAAATTTTTATTTCTCCTTGGTGAATTACCCATGTTATTAACATTCAGTGTCATTCTTTATATCTGATAACATTTTTACATTTAAAGTCTATTTTGTCTAACATTAGTATAGCTACCCCAGTTTTTCTTTGGTTACTAATTTCATAGACTATCCTCTTTTTTTTTTCATCTTTCACTTTCAACCTATTTATATCTTTGGGTCTAAGATGAATCTTGTAAATAACATATAGATATAGCATATTTTAACCATTTTTGACAATATGTGTCTTTTGTTTGGGAAGTTTAATCCATTAATATTCAAAGTTATTACTGTAAAGGCAGTTCTTAATTCAAGCATCTTGTCATTTTGTTTTAACTTGTCAGATACATTTTTTCCTGTCTCTTTTTATCCATTAAGTTACCTTTACTAATACTCTTCAATTCTGTAACCTCCTTCAGACCCCTCTCTCCTGTCTTCTTTTCAACCAGCAGTACACCCTTTAGTAATTATTATAGGTCTGGCCTCTTATTAATGAACTCTCTCAGCTTCTATTTATCTGTGAAAATTTTAAATTTCCTCTTATTTTTAAAGGATAACTTTAGTGGACAGAGAATTCTTGACTGGCAATTTTTGTCTTTCAGTATATCAAACATATACTACTGCCTTCTCGCTCCATGGTGTTTGATGAGAAATCAGCACTTAGTCTTATTTGGCTTCCTTTTATGTTGTGAAGTACTTTCCTCCTGCTGCTTTCAGAATTTTCTCCTTCTCTTCAGCATTTTTCAGTAATTACTATGTTTGGACTGGGTCTATTCAGACCTCTTCTATTTGGAGTATGTTGAATTGTATATTTGCCATTTGTAAGGGTTGGAAAATTTTCAGCCATTATTTCTTTGAATAATCTTCCTGTCCCTTTACCCTTCTCTTCTCATTCTGAGACACCCATGATGTATATGTTTGTGCTTTGTGTTGTCAATGAATTCCCTGAGATCTTGCTAAAAGTTTTCCATTTTTTTCTCCATTTGTTCTTTCGTCTGTTTGAATCCAGTTGATCTGTCTTCTAGTTTACTGATTCTTTCTTCTGCCCCTTCAAATCTGCTGTTGTGTAACTCCAGTATATTTTTAATTTCATCAACAGTGCCTTTTATTTCCATAATTTCTGTTATTTTTCTCTGTATTCTGCCAAATTCTTCCTTATGGTCTTTTAGTGTCTTCTTAATATCCTTTATCTCTTTACACACTTTTTCCTTTATTTCTTTGAATTGATTCAGGAGATTTGTTTGCACATTTTTGATTAGTTGTTCCAGATTCTGTGTCTCCTTTGACTTTTTTATTTTTTCCTTTCACTGGGCCATTTCTTCTTGAATTTTAGTTTGTTTTGTGATCTTTTTTTTACTGATATCTAATCATCTGATTATGGGTTTATTCTGAAGATCATTTTGTTTTTTCTCTCATCTAAGATTTAGTTGTTGCCTGGTTTGTATTAGGGCTTTGCCAGTTAGGTCATCAGTATTTCTCAGTCAAAAGAGGGCTAGGAACCCACTCAAGGTATAAAACAGCTTAGATGGGCTTGGGATAGGGTCTGGAGAGGCTCTGAAAAGCCCTGCAGTGTTCACCGCATTTTCATCCTGCCCAAAAGATGGTACTGTTCAGTGACTTAATCATTCTCATAAGTGGTTTACCTTCAGAAGCCCTGCAGTGTCTGACTTTGAGGCTGAAACTGTAGGGTTCCTGGGCATTCACTTCATCAGCCAAAATCTGGCTCAATTTGGTGCTGTGTCCCCCACTTTACTTGCAGCTGCCCCAGTCTGTAGCTATCCCCCAAGCAAGTATCTGGCTGCCTGCTGCTATTTCCTCCAAGAGTGGGGGATGTGTACCAGGTTCCATGGCTGGAAATACAATCTCTGTCTATCTTTTCTCAGACTCTTTTTCCCTCATTGACCTGCCTCTTGAAGTATCCTTCCTTTTCTTGGGGTCTCCAAATAGTTGATTCAGACAGTTTCTGCCTGACTACCAGCTGCTTTGGGGGAATAGTCTGTCATTTCCCTAAGACTCATTTTGGAAACTCCTCCTCGTTGCCTTTGTTTATTCTGTCATCCCCACCAACTTAAGTCCTGTCATGGGTCTCTGTGGCCTTGCTTCTCTGGGCCTACATATAGGTATGCATCTATCTCTGCTGTGAGAGATTTTATCTTCTGTGTCCCTGGTGAGAGGTGGTGGTTGGGGATTAGAGGGATTCTAGCTGCTGATTCTGGGAATGAGCTGCATGGGACCAAATGAGGCATAAGGAAGAGGACCACCCAGTCCTACATGAAAGTTTCCTACTTGATTTTTTTTTCTTTCTTTGATTTGGCATTTATGAGATACTTCTCTGGTCTAGATGTTCTTCCAGAGCTCAGAATAAGTGAGAATTGTCCCCCTTTTTTTGCTGAATCACTAGGGAGAAGTTTTCAGTAACTATTTACTGTTGATGACATCATTCCTGTTCATACCATTTTGACTTACTTGGAAGCCAGTATGTAACAGATTGTATTTAATTAAGGTTGAGGTTTTTCCAGATAGTAAAATACAGAGAAAAAAGGTAGAAGAAGAGAACTGCAGGTTCATACAACAGAATTAGTATGAGGATAAAGCACAGAATCCAAAATGTGTAATGAGGAGAATAAGAACATGGCAGGCAACAAACAGAGTTAGATCAATGATTTAGTGGAGGTTTAGATGGGAAAAGTTAAAACGTTGTTGGAACTCTCAGTTAATGACGTGATCGGAAAAATATGAAGCAGGGTTGGAGAATAGGATGGTCAAAGTTGAGATTAAGGAAGGAATGTGGTTGCTGACAATGATGACCATGGAGAGGAAAGCTGAGGGACAAGATAACTGGTGTTGAAGCAGTTAGGAAACTTCTGAAGCCAGAGGACTAGAAATATCTTTTATATAAATACTGAAATCACCAAACATGTTAGTAAGAATTTTATTATGGAGATAGTGTGACAAATCTTAAAATCTTTATACATTTGCCATTTGGGAAATAAAGCCAGGATCTCCCATTTGGGATAGTCCCCTATAATTTTAACCTGGTAGTAAGCATGGATCTTATAATTTTGGTTTCAGAAAGTCAAGTGGCAGAGGCTGTTTATGATAGACATAGTTTAAGTGGCTAAGACAAATCACTCCATCAGAAAAACATTAGTGAAAATTATAAAGAGAAACTACTTGTAAATTGTTAATTAGGGAATAATAAGACCTTAATTCTTTTTTCTGTTCATAAGACTTGAGAGTTTCTACAGCACTTTACTCTCATTTCTTTCGACCCTTACAACAGCTTTTTGAAGACTGTAAAGACATTGTTATGCTCGTGGGGAAAACAATGAGGCCATGAGATATTAAAAATCTAGAATAAGGTTTAAGAACAGTAAATTCAAAACAAGTCCAAAAACTTTATCTGAGTTGTTGAATCAATACATGCCTCTTTGCTTTGAAATCTTAGGCATTTATCACTGTGTAAAAATCACTGAATGAGGACTATTTTTAAAGTTTGAGTTAGGAAAGGGGTAGTTGGAAATCCTTTGAAGTAGAATTGACTACTTTAGGGCAAGGAGGAGAGGAAGAAGAAGGCATATGCTATGCACAAGGTAGTAAAGCAACACATACAGAATAATATAAAATTTTAAAAATTAAAAAAATGGAAAAATACAAGAAAAAATAAAATTTTCATATAAATTATAGTGGGTAAAAAACCAAAAAAACACAAGATTATAAAGACCATTAAAACATATTAAACTGATTATGCCAGAACTTCAAACTATTCCAAAGCTTTATGTATCTAATAATAAACTTTCAAAATATATAAAGATAAACAATACAAAGAGAAATAAACCTACCCACCATATTATTGGATGATTTATCTCAGTGTTTGATGGAAAAAGTAAGAAAAAAAGTTAGTAAAGACAGAAAAGAGATGAATTTCACTATAAATAACCTTTATCTAATGAATAATAACTACAACTACATGCAAAAAATGCATAATTATTTTATGCTATTATACATTCAATATCATTATACATAATCTGTCTATCTCTCTTTCTATTTAATCAAATTTCACAATGTGAAAAAAACTGTTCATGAAACTGTGTCAAAAAGAAGACAGAAATTATTGGGGGTGAGAGTGTTCCCATTTGTTGGGAGTCTAAAGACTTTGGGAGGAAAGTAAATACTGACAATGGACATAAAGAGCATATAAAACTGAAAAAAAAATAATACAAATGTACAAAGCAGACTTTATTCTCCTCAAGTTAGTTTTCAGAGGATTGGGATACAAAAGTTTTCAGATAGTTTGTCTTATAAAGAAAAAAAATTATCTGTTGAGTGTTTTCTTTTTCTGGCCATCCAAATTATACAATGTATTAAATAATTCTATGACTAAATTAATGCTACTTTATTTGTTTTACTTAAATATAGCAAAGCACATACAGAAATAAATTTTAATAATAATAATAAATTTATTTATTAAATAAATACCAAGAAGGAATTTTCCATAATGGAGGCATTGACAAAAAATAGCATCATCTTTAAAACTAATTGCATTAGAGCAGAATTTTACTGCATATCGTTATGCTTTGGTAAATTTTACATAATCTGCAGTATACAAGAAGTATTTTATTAATGATCTATATATATTAGGTAAAATGCTTTCATTTGCAAGAAATGATGGGTCAGTTTAAAGCTGTTATGTACCCCAGAAAAGACCATGTTCTTTTAATCATTCCATGGGTATATACTTATTATGGGTAGACCTTTTGATTAGGCTATTTCAATTGAGACGTGACTCCACCTCACTCAAGATGGGCCACTATCCCCTTTCCCGAGTCCTTTATGAGAGGATAAAATACATACAAAAGCTAATTGGATGAACTTAAGAGAAGAAGTTCATAGAGAAAATGCCTGGAGGGTCCACAGAAGCTCAGAGAGGAAGCCACTGGAACCAGAAGATGAAATCAACAAAACCTTGCAGTGAAGAACAAACAGATGTTGACCACGTGCCATTCTAAATGAGAGCACATATAGAAAGCATATGTCTCTATATGAGACAGCAGTTTGTCTTCAGAATCCAATTATCTTCTTGATGATGCCTAGACTTGGACATTTTCACGACCTAAGTACTGTGAATTGTAAGCTAATAAAACTCCATTGCAAAAGCCAAACAACTTCTGGTACAGTCCATCCATTACTCTAGCAAACTGAAACAAATGAATATCAATCAAAATGGCTTAAGCATGAAGGACATTTATTATATCACAATAGAATAATTTGTAGGTAAGCAGTTGAGTAACTCACTGCTTCTTTTCAGTGTTTTGCTCTAACATCCTGAGAGTGCTCATAAGCTTGTGTCTGTCACATTATGATATTTGCAACTCCAGGCATCATATCCTCTAGGACAGTGAAGGTAATGTCACTTGCTCGTGCTCCTATTTTATGATCGAAAGTTCTATTCCTAGGAAACTTCTTACCACTGGAATCTGTCTTCATATCTTCCTGCACAACATTCAGTTATGTGCCAATTGCTGGAATTCAGCCAAGTATAATCCTGATGATCCCACAATGATCTGTTTTTCCAATAATTGCTGTTGACCTAATTATTATTTCTTTTCTAGGATTTCCAAATTTTTTCTCTGGCTGTTCTTATGATTTTTCTATTCATTCTTAATTGCCAACCATTTAACTTCAGATAGTGTTTGTATTCTAAGTATATAATATTTGCTTTCAATCTGAGCCCTGAGAGCATTTAAAAAATAAGAACTCATGTTATTTTATCTTTATATGCTACTTCTCTGACATTTAGTCTGCCATTATCCCCTGCAAATCCTAATATTCATGTGTTGTTTTTTCTAAATCTTACTTATTTTTACTTATTTCTTCATTGGTTTATTTCATATTGCTTACTGGGAAAAATTCCTCAGAAAAAATTTTTTGATGGAGTGATTATTTCTTTATATTAAGCTTATAATTCGTTCCACTCATTCATCTATTTAAAAACCAATTACTAGAGAGGGGAAAACTTCTTGGAAAGATGGCAGAATAGGGAGCTACAAACTCTCTCCTCCTCCAAAAACTGCTAGTGGACAGGCAGAACCTGGCTAAACCAACTGTTCTTGAGCACCAGAGGTTAGAGGAACATCCAGGGAAGAGCAGAATGAGGAGACTGATAAACCATGATAAAAATTTGTAGTAACTTATTTGAAGGCCATCACTTACCCTTGAGGCTAACCTGCTTGGTTCCAGTCCTTGGCTGGCTGCTATGGAGTGAGAGGATCCTGGAAGCTCTCTTCCTCAACAATGAATGGGGAGAGATATTGGCAAAATACAGATTACAGATGTTGATTGGGAAATTTAGTTCTAGCTCTGATGAGCTATTTTAGCCTGCCCCAGACAGGGATAGCCCCAGCTACAGTTTCAATCCTATCCTGCTAGGGGCAGAGCTGAAGGAGTTGTAAAGACACACTACCTACTTTAGGCAGCAGGGAACCTTTTGCTGAAGAGTGGAATCATCTGGGCAGACAAGGAAACACAGCCTTGGGGAGCAAAAATTTTTAAAAAAGGCATCTTTTCTGTTACTCTTCCCAGGACCTTTTGGAACTGGTCTGTCCCTACTTTGTAAGTCCCTTGCCCTGTTTTGCCTGGGAAATACTGACTAGGGAAAGTTGTCTCCCACAGTGGCCATTCTCCTTGAAGGTATTTTCCTTGCAGGTAAAAGCAGCTAGAGGCAAGGAATTGTGTGTAAAAATTATATAGAGGCAAATCAAAAACAGAACAGAACAAGATTTTCAGAGAAGGAACAGAGGAAGGGAAGAATAAGTGTAGTTCAACACAAAAGAAATCAATTAATGTAATTTACCACATTAACAAATCAAAGGAGAAAACCACATGATCATTCTGATCAATGCAGAAAAATAGCATTTGACAAAATCCAGCGTCATTTCTTGATAAAAGTATTTCAAAAGACAGAATCAAAGGAAACTTCATCAGTATGATAAAGAGCATATAGGAAAACCCTATAACTAATATAATACACAATTGTGAAATACTGAAAGATTTCCTTCTAAGATCTGGAAATTTGAAGGACTCATACTTCCTGACTTTTAAGACATATTACCAAGCTACAGTGGTTAAGACTGCATGGTACTGGCATAAAAACAATTATATTGATGGAATGTGCTTGAATTCAGAGTTCAAAAATAGACCCTCACAGCTGTGGTCAACTGATTTTGACAAGCCTGCCAAGTCCACCCAACTAAAACAGAATTGGCTCTTCAACCAACGGTACTGGGAGAACTGGATGTCTCTATAGAAATAAATGTAAGAGGACTTCTTTCTCACATGTTATACAAAACATGTTTGATCCATTTTACTCAAAATGAATCAAACACCCAAATATAAGAACCAGAAAATAAAAAAACTCCTAGAAGAATATCTAGAGAAACATCTTCAAGATGTTGTGGTAGGCAATGGTTTCTTATACTTAATATCCAAAGCACAAGCAAGGAAATAAAGTAGGTAAATGCAATTGCCTTAAAATTAAAAACTTTTGGGCTTCACTAGACTTTATCAACAATGTAAAAATGGAGAAAAATATTTGTAAACTGCATATCTGATAAGGGTTTAATATTCAGAATGAATAAAGAAATCCTATAACTCAACAACAAAAAGATGAACAACCCAAAGGAAAAATGGATAAAAGACTTGAATAGCTATTTCTACAGAGAGGAAATACAAATGGCTAAATATACATGAAAAGATACTCAGGATCATTAGCTATTAAGGAAATGCAATTCAAAACCACAATGTGATATAATTCATACCTACTAGAATGGTCATTATTTAAAACAAAGAAAATCATAAGTTTGGGAGAGGACATGGAGAAATAAAAACATTCATTCACTGCTAGTGGATATGTGGAAAGTTGCAGCCATTGTGGAAGACAGCTTTTTCCTTAGGGAGCTAAGTACAGAACTGCCATATGATCTGACAACCCGGCTATTAGGGATTTACCAAGAAGAACTGAAGCAGGGATGCAAACAGACATTTGTACATTAACATTCATATCATCATTATTCACTATTGCTAAAAGATGGAAGTCAGCCAAGTGCCCATCAACTGATAAATGAATAAACAAAATGTGGCATAGTCATATGATGGAATATTACTCAGCTGTAAAAAGGAATGAAGTCCTGATGCATGAGACAACATCGATGAACCTTAGGACATTAAACTGAGTGAAATAAGTCAGGCACAAAAGGACAAATACTGTAGATCTCACTAATGTGAACTATTTATAAGAAGCAAACTCTTAGAGTTAGAATATAAATACCTGGAGATAGAATGAAGGTAGAGAATAGGGAGCTGATGCTTAATTAGTGCAGAATTTTTTATTAGGTTGATTATAAATGTTTGGAAATAGATAGAGGCAATGGTAACACATTATTGTGAGTGTAATTAATAGCACTTAATTATGTAGTTGAGAGGGGAAGCAAAGGATTGCATATATCACTAGAAAAAAAGCTAGAGGATAATAGATGGGCCTGTGTAACACAGTAAAGACTGTTGTGCATGATGACTGTGGTTAAAATACAGATATATTTGATGTAATTCATATATTTATGATGAACTATATGAATTTCACTATTACAAAGTGTTCATAATAGGATGGTATATGATAAAAAGACATCTAATGTGAACAATGGACTATATATAGTTAATATTATTTAATATCATTTTATCAATTGTAACAATGGTACCACACCATTACTAAGTAGCAATAATGGGGGGGGTATAAGGAATATTGGGTTTTACTTTTAAGAGTAAGGAGAATGTTCTAAAGTTGATTGTGATAATAATTAACTCTAAAATAAATTGTTAATGAATTAATTAACTCAATGGTTATACTAAGAGTCAATGATTGCACACTTTGGATGGATTTTATGGTGTGTGGATATATCTCAATAAAACTGCTTAAAAAAACAAGATTAGAAGTGAGGCAGGTTAAACATGGGAAAAACATCTTGCAGACCCTAAGGTGCCTTTGGAACCCAGTGCAGGAGTACAGCATCTGGAGATAACAATTAAGTTCCTGAAACACAGAGGAGTTGAGCAAAACAGGATACATTGCTCAACCACAAGTCATGGACCATATATTCTTTATGCTTAAGATAAGAATAATAGGAATGACAACATTGGTGAAATGAGGGTAAGGGAATAGAAAATCCCAGTCCCAAAACCTCATCACATACCCAATTATGTGGGTAATAGAGGGTTAATAGGCCCCTTACAACCCTTAATTTGAAGGTATATACAGCTAATCACAATAGCTCATTTACAATCCTTAATTTGAATGTATGTACAGCCAATTGCAATAGCCCACTTAATCCTCAATTTGAATGTCCACTAACCACAGTGTGCCAACATCTCTAAGCCTACCTCCCTTTGTTTAGTCTAATTGATATTAGACTAAACAAAGGGTTTTTCCTTGTACCAAGCAACCTGGAGCACATCTCTCCCTTAAACATGCCCATACTCACCCCTTAAGTGTGTACTCTTCTTTCTTCAATTAACTTCATCACTTGCTTATACCTGCTTATCTCATCCTTGAATTCCTTCTTCCAATGAGTCACTAAGCCTGCAGCAGAGCTCTGGTGACAATGGAGCTCCAGTAATAGAAGGATGCCTGGAACCACAGGATATGGGCTTTTATCTTGGGGATGTGGGTATTAGGTAATTTTGGCGTGTACATTTCCATTGTCATATACTCTCATGAAGCAAGTTAAACATCAGCTCGGACAGCCCTTTTCTGTCCATTTAATCAAAATCTTAAGACCATCCTATATTAGTTCTCTGTAGAACATTCAACTCTAACTGATAGATTTCTTTGTTTCCTTGGTTACTGTCTGTCTCACCTCACTAACTGGCAACCTTTAAGGGGCCGACAAGTATGTCTTGTTCCAACCATATCTTCAGTTGCTGGAACTATGCCTGGCACAGGGCAAGCACTCCTTAAATATTTGATAAATAAATAAATAAATAAATAAATAAATAAATAAATAAATAAATAAAGGAACAGAGATTAGAATTCCAAGCTGTCCCCCAAGATTTCTACCCCCTGGCATGCACACCCTGCATAGTCCCAGGGGCTGTGAATATGATGGGACAGCACTTCTGTGATTAAGTTATATTGCATGGCACAGCTGACTTTAAGAGGAGGAGTTTACCTGGATGGGCCTAACGAATCACATCAGGATCAAGAAGCCATAAGTAGAGGAAGTAAGAGATTCAAATGATGAGAGGGCAAATGGGAGGAGCCACGTGGTGAGCCACACAGTGGCCTCTAGGAGCTACAAATAGCCCCCAGCCAATGGCCAGCAGGCGTCAGTCCTGCTGCGTGGGACTGAATTCTGCCCACAATAGGAAATGAGCTTAGAGGAAAAGTCTTTCCCAGAGCTTCCAGAAAAGAATATCGCCTGACCAACACTCTGAGCAGAGAGCCCAGCTTTGCAATGTTCAGACTTTTAACACACAGAACCATCATCTAATGAATAGTTATTTTAAGCTAAAATATCAATGACTATATTTCTCATTTTTCAGATTTCTAACAAGTTAAACTAGTAAGTTAAATTAATAATCAAGTAAATTATTATTTATATGATTGCTAACTTGTTAAAGTGTTTTTTAATGACTGCTACTCCAGTTTTTACCTATAACATATATATTACATATATGTCTTTTTACATATTTTCTATTAATTTTATTTCAACTGGTATAAATTCAACTTCCTATTGATTCAGTAAACATCTTAATATCAATCACAGTTTCCAAATGTTAGTTGGCAAGTCCAAATTGAGTGTGGAAAGGATGCTTTCTTTTTCTTTTTCTTTTTATATGTGAGTCTTCTTATCAAGCGATTTTACCTGCACAATTATATTTTTCCGAACCAGAACCAGACTTTATACAGGTGGCTCAGGATTCCCTGATCTGTGGTGATAATGATACATAACATATCCCACCTGGTTGGGCTGCAAGGCTGTTCTATATCATTCTATCTGCTTCATTATATCTCATTATATGTAATTATCTAAAGCATAGCCCCAGCCAGATCAACCACCACAATTCTTGATACTGAGGAGTCATCAGTCTCATATTTTCATTCTGATTATTCCAAAAGAAGCCTTAAGTTTTTCTTCCTTGGCTTGCTTTCTGGCTCAAAAATTAGCAGGTCTGTACACTTAAACTCACTTATGGCTATGTGTTTTTATTAAGTTTAGTCTTGGAAGACTTTTATTTTAAACTTAGATTTAACTTCTAAATTTTTTTTTATAATTTATCTAATATAAGTAGGTGCTTAGAGTCAGGCAGAGGGACAGTATATTCAAATTGTATTCTTGTATTCATTTTTTTATTGGCTAGTATTTTCTTAGTGAAAAATATGCATACAAAATCAAATTTCTTGGTCCACTTATGGAGGGGAAATATTTTATAAGTAAAAATGGCCAATTTCCTGTTTCATTTTATAAGCAGATGAAGCAATTATCCTTGGGAACTCTGCTACTTAACACTGTGAATTGGATAATATATGAGATGTAGCTCCTTGTAATGAATAAGAGATGAATTAGGTAGATTTACAGATTAAATAAGAGAGAATGTATTAGATTTGGCAATGTAATGGCTATAATAGAGTATTTCACTTCACATATTAGTGCAGTGTCAGGTATTTTTATACAATATTGAAAAAAATCACAGGTATTGGATCACCTGGGTCACCATCCTCCCATACAGGATATTCCCTGCAGTATATTTTTAGGACATTATCCAATTTCCAGTGACATAAGGTATACTTCATAAGTGTCTCCATAACCAGAGTAAACGTTGTGTGTGTGTGTGTGTGTGTGTGTATGTGTGAGTGGTGAAGAAATTGTATAGAAATATATGGATTGTACTTTCTTCTCTCAGTCACATGGATTAAAGTAGCTGTGGTGACTAGCACACAATTAACAGCTTTCATAACATCATTTTTGGAAGAAACTTGTGGTCAGCAGGTCTATCCCTTCCGTATTTCTCTCATCCATTATGAAACAAAAATGTGTTGCTTACACATTTTTGGCTTACATATTTTAAATCAAATATTATCCCATTAACAGAAAACCATTGGTAGGCAATGAAGGAATAATTATTGATATATTTTTCTTGCTGTGAATTCTGTTTTTCTTTTTTTCATCACAAAACAGTCCTAATTCTTTTCCAATGCCATTCTTTCAAATATGTACCTGCAATTATCATAGGCTTTTAAGGGTCTTTTCTCTTTATTAACTATCACCCATACCCTTAATATTTTCTTAAATTTTATGGCTTCCTTTGTCCTCATCACTCTGTTTAAAGTTGTTTAGATGAGTTTCTTCAGTATGTCAATATTTTTCTTAAATGTGGATTACTGAAAACAGAACACAACATTCCAAATAAATATAACCAACACAGAGAACGAGACTTCTATTCCCTTGTTTTTATACACTATATTTAATTTATTTTGGCTTGCTAAAGATGATGAAATACAATATATCAGAAATGGGTTGACTTTTAAAATGGGAATTTATTGACTTGCAATTTACAGTTCTTAGGTCATGGAAATGTACAACTCAAGGCATCAATAGGACAACACCTGAGCTGAGAGGACAGGCTACTGGTTTCCAGAACACTTTTGTCACATGAAAGGCCTGGAAAGGCATATGGCTGGTCCTTCACTTGTGGTTTAACATTCTTTTCAGCTTCTGGCTTCAGAGGCATCCTCTCTATTTTCTGCATCCTTTTTAAAGCTTTTCCAGGTTGTTTTCTTTCCTGTGTCCTCTTATAAATGACTCTAGTAAAAAGATTAAGACCCACTTTGAATAAGGTAGATAACATCTCAATGGAAATAACCTAATCGAAAGTTCCCACTCACCCCTCCCCCTGTCTACGTGGGACATGACTCCCAGGGGTGTGGAACTTCCTGGCAACGTGGGACAGAAATCCTAGAATGAGCTGAGACTCAACATCAAAGGATTGAGAAAACCTTCTCAACCAAAAGGGGGAAGAGTGAAATGAGACAAAGTGTCAATGGCTGAGAGATTCCAAACAGAGTTGAGAGGTTATCCTGGATGTTATTCTTATGCATTAAGTAGATATCACCTTGTTATTCAAGATGTAATGGAGAGGCTGGAGGAAACTGCCTGAAAATGTAGAGCTGTGTTCCAGCAGCCATGTTTTTTGATGATGATTGCATAATGATATAGCTTTCACAATGTGACTGTGTGATTGTGAAAACCTTGTGTCTGATGCTCCTTTTATCTACCTTGTCAACAGATAAGTAGAAGATATGGAATAAAAGTAAATAATAGGGGGAACAAATGTTAAAATAAATTTTAGATTGAAATGCTAGTGATCAATGAAAGGGAAGGGTAAGGAGTATGGTATTATAATTTATTTATTTATTATTTTTCTGTTTTTGTTTTATTTCTTTTTCTGTTGTCTTTTTCTTTTTCTGAATTGATGCAAATGTTCCAAGAAATGATCATGATGACGAATATGCAACTATATGATGATATTTGTGAATTACTGATTATATATGTAGAACAGACTGATCATATGTTAAAAAATTTTTTTAAAATAAAAAAAAGTAAAAAAAATGTTCCCACTCACAATAGGTCTACACCCATGGGAATGAACTGAAAGAACATGATTTTTTTCTAGGGTAGATAACAGCCTTAAATCATCACATATTAAACTTAGCTCTTGACTTTTCCAAATGTTCACAATTTTGGAGCATTCAGGATTTTTATCATTTGCTTTTCTAAGTGCTCCCAAATTAACCAGTTAATGCTGAGTTCTGCAATCATGAACATGATCAATCTCAAGCTTTAGCTAGTCTTGAATGTAGACTTAACCTTTTTCCTCTCTTTGAACATTAAGCCTATGTTTTCACATCTTTACCATCTCCTTAGCTGCCTATAATTTTCCACAGACAGTGAAGATTAGTTTAATGAACTCTTTCTTCAACTTTGTTCAGTGCTCTAAGATGCAATTTGTCTGAGCCAGGAGTCTTAAATTCACTCATCAATATAGCTATCATCTTAGAATTTTTTTGAATGCCTTTAATTCATGTTGGTACTTATTTTTCTTCCCATTTTGTTTCTAATATCATTCCCAAATTACAGAGAAAATGGAAGTAAGGTAACAGTTGAGGACTCTGTTCATAATTTGACTATATCTTCCAACCTTAGACCTATGACCACTCTCTTCTTTTTTTATCCTCCAGATAGACACAAAATATCCTGTTCCTATCCTTTGCATTTTAGTAAGCAGTAGTAAAATTTTAATTTTAAATACCCTATTTACGCTCACAGAATGCTGACATATGTATTATTTTTCATTATCAACTGTCTGTCCTGTCTATTTTTCTTAAGCTTTAATGTGTGAATTTTGGAACTTATTGTTATATGTATTAATATCTTCAAATAATTTCACAATTTTTTTTCTTCATTTGACCCATTCCAAATTATTTTTTCAGAGTATACTTTTCAAAGTTTTTAAAAATATTTTTCTGATCATCCTTTTTATTTATGAAATTGATATTAAAATTGTGTTTTCTCTAGTTAAAATCTAGGGTACATACACAAATCATTCTGAAATTTTATTCCCAAAATCTCATTAATTTCAAGTTATAGCACTTTCATTTTGTTATTTCATTTTTACCAGGTAATTGCTGTTTGTTAGTCAGATTTGTGTACTGCAATAATAACTCTTTTTCAATATTTTGGAAAATAAAAGAGTATGCAAGACAAGTCAGTAGTATACTAAAAGCTATTAAGCTCTTATTTACATGTTCAAAGCATTCTAGTAGTTTTCTGTTTTGCCACTGCCATTTCCTGTTCCTGTCCTAATCTGGTGATCTTCACTGATGATATATGATTTAATCAATTAGTTGTGTTTGCCCCTTTTGTTATGCTGTTGTTTCACATTCTCTCTTGTGCTCTCCTTTTCTCTGGGGTTTAACAATCTGTTTTCCTAAATCCCTCTTACCTTTAAACCATTAATTTCTGTGAGCAAATATCTGCTTTATTTTATAAGAGGAAAAAAGGAAAAATCTACATGAATGGCAAGGAATACCCTTGCCTTCAGTTTTCTAGCTATTTTATTCTGCCGCTCATGTACTCTCAATTTCAGTGAAAGACCCAAATATTGATCCAGTTACCCTAACCCAAATCCTTCACATATTTGACTTCTCATTCTCCACTATCCATTTCATTTATCACCCAGGCTTTTTATATTACCTATAATGGTCTCTTGAATTAGTATAATTTAGGCAATGCCCAAACTTTACCTAAGTCATTATAAAAGTCTTTCTTGTGGACTATCGCACCACCACCACCTAAATATCCTTAATCCTATATCTCCATTTCCAATTCATTTTCTACATTGCAGCCAAATTTATAAATTACAAATTTGTGTATACCATTTACTTTCTTAAAAAAAAAATGTTCAGTGGATGCCCATGGTTTTTAAGATTGATCCCCTACGTGTTAACATGATTCACCAAAATTGTTTTATTCCAGAATTATATGACTCTTTCTTCTGCTATGTCTTCTCCTTCATGAAATTTGGTCATAATGTGCTAATACAGATCCCCATATGGAACATTAACCCTACCTTTCCTCACCTGGTTTACGTTTTATTCACCTGTCAGAACTTCATTTAAATGCCACCTTTTCTAATAATCTTTTCCAGATTCATTAAAATCATTTTATCTGCCTTTGTTCCCAGAGAATCATTTGTTTAATCTCCAGCACTACGTCTATGACAGTTTTAATTGCCTTTTTAAGATGTTTTGTTTGTTTTTGTCTTCCCAGTCTATATCCACCATTTCAAATTAAGCATGTTTAATTACAGATGCTATTTCCTTTCCATCCATGTGCTTCCAGATTCCAAGAAAAGTGCAGGTGCATAGTAGGGTCTCAATAAAAAATTATTGAAAGAATTGAATCTTCAATTACAACTTGTCAGTGCCTGTACGATTAAATTTGTCTCTAAAATTCACCTTTTCACATATAGTAACTAGTCTTTATGCATCAATTATAAGGAACATATAATCATTTGGATTATGATTCTTATGACAGTATGAAAAATGAACAGATTTACATTGAAGTATTGCATGGAGGGTGGAATACTCTAATGAAGTCAGAACAGTTTCCAAAGGACTGAATCTAAAAGCTCAGGGCCCCAAGGCATGTGGTATATAAATAATGTTTCCTCTGACTGCAGCATTATGGTCTTTTCTTGCTCTCAACCTCCCTTTCTTCTGCCTGCTAAAATGCCTGCTCCTCACATGAGTTCACATTATAGACATTATACCTACAACTTTCACTGTGCCTGGGTGGATCTGATGAAGGACAATCGGTGTTTGAAGTGGCCACTCTGGGGAACTTTTGCTATGAACAAAATTGTACACTTGAGAAGCAACTTAGAAAAGAAAGAATCTAAGACTTCACAGAAAAAAATTAGGCCTATTATTTGCATAATAAATAAAGCCTGCTAGGTGACAATCTACTCTACAATAGCCATACTTAAAGATTGATTAGAAAAAGAAAAGGACAAATGAAGAATAAATGGAAACAAACTCCAAGCTGAACCTATTACTCCCCAGCTTCTCCTTACCTAGCCATTCTCACATATCCACAAGAACAAGTTTCTCTTTCCAACTCTTTATGCCCTATCTTTTTCTTCTTTCTCCTTGAAGAGAAGCAATTTAATACAGGTGCCTTTAAAGGTCGAAGCTTGTATGAAAACTGACATGTCTCTTATCGCAGAATTTATACCTTGGACATAAGCGGAACTCAGAATGATCATAAAAGATATCCTCGTACCCAAAGAAAATCAACCAATATATGAAAGAATATCAAATTCTGAAGGGAACCTGTTAGCCCAGTTTACCAGATTTATACCAATTGGTTCATCTGTTCATTGATCCAGGATAGGCTAAACATTTAATGGATAAGGCTACTTGGAAGATCCAGAATGTGACCTAAGGACTTGTCACATAATGCTGGACCAAACAGCATAAAAAAGGCTGTATGAAACAGACCAATCTTTATTGCAAGCCATCCCTGAAACATTCCCCATTAACGCTGACTGTACTCTTATTTATGCACACTTTTAAAAAGAAAAAGGATGGAATCATCTCAGATTACTGGGACAGGTTAGAATGCACTTACCAGCAACACTCTGTATTTAAAGAAAGTACATACATGCCCACTCTATCCTCATACTTTGTTGATGTAATTAAACCAGAGATCAGGGATTCAATAAGGAAGCAAAAGATTGAGTGAAAAAACAACAACAACAACAACAACAAAACTCCCCTTTCTGAATGTCAACACTTTTGGCAGAACTCTTTGAAAATGTGCTAGAAAAAGGAGAAATTCAAATTTCAATTACTGGTATAAAACAGAATTTTTAAATCAATTCTATGGCCATGCTCTCAATTGTTAATCCTACTACATTTCTAGTACCTCATCCTCAGAGTGACCAAACTGTTAGTATAGTAGGTGTTCTAGTTTGCTAGCTCCTGGAATGCAATATACCAGAAACAAAATGACTTTTAAAAAGGGGAATTTAATAAGTTGCTCATTTACAGTTCTAAAGCCAAGAAAATGTCCCAATTAAAATAAGTCTACAGAAATGTCCAATCAAAGGTATCCATCCAGGGAAAGATACCTTGGTTCAAGAAGGCTGATGAAGTTCAGGGTTTCTCTCTCAAGTGAGAAGGCACATGGCTAACACAGTCAGGGCCTCTCTCTTCAGCTGTAAGGGCACATGGCAAACATGGCGTCATCTGCTAGCTTTCTCTCCTGGCTTCCAGTTTCATGAAGCTCCCTGGAAGGTGTTTTCCTTCTTCATCTCCAAAGGTCGCTGGCTCATGGACTCTCTGTTTCATGGTGCTGCAGCATTCTCTGCTCTCTCCAAATCTCCTCCATTCTCCAAAATGTTTCCTCTTTTATAAGACTCCAGAAACTTATCAAGATCCACCCAAATGGGCGGATTCATGTCGTCACCTAATCCAGTTTAACAACTAGTCTTGATTAAATCACATCTCCAGGGAGATGATCTGATTACAGTTTTGAATATACAGTAGTGAATAGGGATTAAAACATGGTTTTTCAAAGGGACATACATCCTTTCCAACCAGCACAGTAGGAATTTCAAACAAGCTACAGACTAGCCCTATGTTCCAACCATTGAATGTAACTACAAGACCTTTACAAGATACTCATTCATTTCCTCTCTGTGCAAGCACACCACTTAACCTCCTAAGTAGAGATTTATTAAGCATACTACATTGCAAAATAGAATGCAAGCCTGGGAGATAATTCTCTGAAGTTCCAGAGGACACTCTGATTCACTATCATTTAACTACTGACTTTGATTACCCTAGTTCAGTTCAGCAGCTCCTCACACAAGATGCTGCAATTAATCTCAGAGGTCTTATGAGCCAAAGAGAAAATAAAAGTGGATAAAATAGTTGGAACTGACCATATTTAGGCCTCAATATCCCCTTAAGTCAGAAATCATGGAAGGATTAAGATTTATGGTAGAGAGTTTCATCCAAAGGCAGTCTCTTTAGGCTATGCACGGGTCCATATAACACTCCCATTTTTCCTGTAAAGAAACTAGGAAGATGTGTTTGTTAGTTTATCCAAAAGACTATAAATAAAATAGAAATCCCAAATTTCTACTAGTTTCTAACACAAATATCACCTTGTGATCTGTCCCTTCAATTCCACCTACATTATTATAATAGATGTATGTTCAGTGTTCTATAGTATTCCTCTTCATCCAGAAAATCAGGATCTATTTGCTTTTATCTAAGTAAAAACAACAATATACATGTACTGTTATTCCTAAAGGATTTATGGGAGTACCCATGCTGGTTTGAAATTGTTATATTCCTAAAGCCATGTTTTCTTTCCTAATCCAATTTTGTGGTGAAGACCAATTGTCTAGGGTGGAAACTTTGATTGGATTGTTTCCATGGAGATATAACATGCCTAATAGTGGGAATCACCTTTTGATTAGATGAAAATGTGACTCTGCCCATTGAAGGTTGATCTTGATTAGTTTTACAGAGTCCTTTAAAAGGGGAGACATTTTGGAGGAAGGTGAGATGCTTGGAAAGCGGTTGCTTCAGAGCCAACACTGAGACATTTGGAGATGCATAAGAAAAATGCACCTAGGAAAATGGATTGAAACCAGAAGCAAAAGGATGAACATATGCCAGCCACATGACTTCCTAAATTGTTTTTTCTTGAGTCAAGGTATGTTTCTCTGGATGCCTTAGTTGGACATTTTTATTGCCTTATAACTGTAAACTTGTAACCTAATATTCCTGGTTTAACAGCCATTGCATTTCTGGTATATTGCATTCTGGTATCTTTAGCAAACCAATACAACCCCTTCTATTCCTCTGAAATTCTTTATCAGGATCTGTGAGACTTAAATGTCCCACAGGGGTATATTTTAATCCAATGAGTGGATGGCCTACTAATTTGCTGTAAAACTGAGGAGTCTTGTAAGGAAGATTCTCTTTACTCACTAGAGACATTCGTCAAAAAGGGACATAAGGCATCCAAGGATAAACTAAAATTTTGTCAAAGGATTATACATTAGTTAGGTCATAGTTTTTAACAGAAGATTAAAAATTAACTTCTGATAGACTGGGCACCATTTGAAACTTCCCTAGGGCAATTACAAAGAGAAAACCTTAGGGATTCTTACAGTTAGCTTGCTATTGTCAGCTAATTTCTCAGCAATAGCTGCCCCAGTGACATTGCCTCCCCTATATTGATGATTAAAAATGTTATTTATCCATCTAAAGACATGGTTATCCCAGCACTTTTTCTGGTACTTCCAAATTATAAGAATTTCTTACTATGTAAACATGAAAGAAAGGGATATGGTCTGGAAATCCAAATTCAGCAACATAGAGACAGAGATTATGATTTATAGTCTGCCAAATTCTATTGGTGAATAGGCCAGTTGCCAAAGCCTATTTGCCTTCTCTTAGGACTGTCACTATGGCTCTAAGTTGGTGAGAATTTAGCTAACATAGTTCTGGGCCCTCTCCTACACCTAATGGTTCCCTTTGTGGTACAATATCTTTGCTTCTAAATGCAAGCACCCAATATTTTTCTGCTAGCAGATTGACTTCATATGAAATGCTATTACTGACCCCTTCCCATATAACTGTCCATCAATGCAATTCCCTAAATTCAGTCTTCTTCCTTCTTTCTCCCAAAAGAAGGCACAACCTATAACTGCTTTTCCCTCATTCATGAAATTTCTACTCCTAGGATGGATCTCAGAGGTACCCCTCTACAAAATTGTGAACCAATTTTGTTTTGTAGATGAGTCTTACCTTATGCCTGAAAATGACAATATTCAGGAAACTAAGCAATAAGTACTTCTCAGTAACCTCTTGATATATAAACACTTATTGAGGTTAAGCCAACCTAAATGCCTGAATTAATAGCTTTGACTAGCTCTTGCAAATTGGCAGACTCTCAGAGAGTAAACATTTTAATAGATAATAGATATGTCTTTGGTGTAGTACATGACTTGGCATGCTATGTAAGTAAAAGATATTAATCACATCTGCAGGGATGCCCACTAAAAAAAAATTGCCTTCTAGTAAATGACCTCAAGGCTCTAAAATACCAAAGAGAGGTGACCATTATAAAAATACAAACTCACTCAAGAAGAGACACTGAGAAACATAAAGAAATTGCTTTGGCTGATTTCTATGCTAAAAGACAGCACAAACAATGTCAAGTCAACAGCTTATGATTTAAAACCTGTAGACAAGATTAAGGAGAATTTTCAAGGGTCCCTGAGTACAATTCAATAATCAGCTTCTAAATTTGAAAAACAAAACTGTCTCAGAGCTGCATGTACTCTCCACTCTGATGGGCACTGGTGGTCCTTAGATGGCCACCTCTTAGCACCTGGGTCCCTAAAATGACTCACAGGTATTTTACGCCTTAATGAATACATTTACGAAATTCCAGAATCCCTCCTTTTGACTCTAAAAAAATCACTGATTAAGGACTTTATGTGAGAAGCAAAGTTAGTATATAAATCATTTTCCACTTGTCAATTATGTAACACTGGTAAAACTGTAAAGTTGGGGCAAGGTCAAATACCTTGACCAACAGGATAATTTGAGCAACTTTAAATGGAGTTTATACGGTCAGCTCCTTCCATGGGATATGATTATTTCCTTTTTATCATGTGTCTATTCTCTGTATAGTTAGTCTTTTTCTTGTTGTAAGCCTACCACCCTCAAGTTAGCTAAAAAGCTATGAGCCTTTTTTTTTCCCCACACCTGGGGAATTCCTACAATTCTCTCAAGTGATAGAAATACCAATTTTACTAGGACATTGCAAGTATGCTGGCTTGAAACTTTTATGTACTCCAGAAAAGACATGTTCTTTTAATCCTGATCCAATATGTGGATAGAGAATTACTGTTTAGGGTGGAAATTTTTTATTAAGTTGGTTCCATGGAGATGTGACACAACCAAATCTGAGTGTGACCTTTCAACTAGATTACTTCCATTGAGGTGTGGCCCCACACATTCAAAGTGGATCTTGATTAGTTTAATGGCATTCTTATAATGGGAAAACATTTTGGAGAAAGTTCAGACACAGACATTTGGAGATGCTTGGAGTGTCAAAACAGATGCTTGGAGAGATGTTGGAAGTCAGAGACCAGCAGACATCACTGTGTGACTTCCCATGAGATGCTAAGCAAGCCGGAACTTGGAGAAAGCTAATAAAGGTAAGATAAGTAAGATCTGCCATATGCTTGGAGAGGAAGCCACTGGACTCTGAACCACAAAGAAATAAACCTGGGGCAAGGACCTCAGACACCAGCCATGTGCCTTCCAGGCTGACAGAGAAATCCTGGATGCCATATCATTTTTCTTCAGAGTCAAGGTATCTTTCTCAGTATGCCTTAGTTTGGACATATTTTTGGCCTTAGAACTGTAAGTTTGTAACTTAATACATCCCCTTTATAAATACCAATCCATTTCTGATATATTGAACCCTGATAACTTTAGCAAACTGAAGCAGATTTTGGTACCAGAGAAGTGGGGTGCTGTGATTGCAAATACAAAAAAAAAAAGTGCTAGAACAACTTTATAAATGGATAAGAGAAAGGATCTGGAAGAATTGTGATATGTTTGATAGAAAAAGCCTGGTTTGCTTTGAAGAGAGTGTTGGCAGAAATATAGACACTGAATTTTCTTCCAATAAGACCTTAGACAGAAATGATAAATATGACCTTGCAAACTGGAAGAAAGGTGATCATTGTTTTCAAGTGGCAAAATAATTTGCAAAATAGTGTCCTGGTGTTGAATGGAAAGTAGAATTTGAAAGTGATGGGCTGGGATACTTAGCTGAAGAGATTTCCAAATTAAATGTGGAATGTGCAGTCTGGCTGCTCCTGGAAGATTAGAGTGGAATGCAACAAGAAAGGGATAAGCCGAGAATTGAACTTTTGGGTCTAAAGAAACCAGAAACCGAGTTTAGGAAACTCTGAGTTTCTGGAAAATGAAACCCTGAGGAATGCTGCTCCACATGAGGATTTAACTGATCGTAGAAACTGTCAGCCATTTCAGAAAAAGCCAGGGTTGAAGATGGAATTATCCAGAAATAATGGTACAAATTCTATTGCCTGATTACTTTGATCCCTATATGCTAGATGCTCAACCAATATTTTTTGTGATAGCTGTATAAATGAAATCACTGCCAATCTGGAATAAAAGACACAGAAAAGGGACAGATTGAGGTAAAAATGACTTCAAAGGTAAAACCATGGAAGCTAACATCTACAGCTAGAAAATTTGGGCCAGCAGAGTAGATCCATACGTGAATGTGAAAAGGGTGAATTTGCTGTGCCTCAAAATTGAGAAAGTATTTTGTTGCACAGGATCCCAAGAGGGTGAGTCACATTTCTTAGGGATTGGGGGGGTGCCTTGCTGCCACCCCATTGTTCTGAGGGGATTCAGCATGAGCCCTGAAGATGGAAAAGGGTCCAGATGTTGCCCCAATACTTGGAGTGAGTGGAGCCAAGAAAAAAGGTGGTCACCCTAAAGTTTCCCAAGCTGCAAGCCTCATTTCAGCATTTGGAGAGAAGAGGGCCACTGCATAAGCCCGTGGAAAGGGTGATACTGCCACTCCCCTAAGTCTTGAGGGTGATATTGACTTTCAGACTTTGAAATCTCCTGGAGTTTGCCCTGCACATTTTTGGAATTGTATTTGTATTGTTACTGAAATGATTTAAGGCTTTTGTCATAATGTGATGGAATAAATGTTTTTTGTTTGTTTGTTTGCTGTTTGTTTTTGCACGGGCAGGCACCTGGAATCAAACCCGGGTCTCTCTCATGGCAAGTGAGAATTCTGCCACTGAGCCACCATTGTACTACATTTTCTTTTCTAATAAATGGATTTTGAATATGGAAAGAACATGTCTTTAGGGGTCCAGAGGGTGGAATGTGTTAGTTTGAAACTGCTATGAACCCCAGAAAAGTCATATTTTTTTAACTCTAATCCAATCATGTAAGGGCAGGACCATTGTTTAGGGTGTAAATTTTTTATTAGTATGTTTCCATGAAGATGTGACACACCCAAATGTGGGTGTGACCTTTTTTGGTTAGATGACTTCCATGGAGATGTGGTCCCACCCATTTTAAGTAGGTCTTGATGAGTTTACTAAAGTCCTTATAAAGGGGAAAAGTTTGGTGAAAGCCCAGATAGAGCTAAGAGTTTGCTTATTCACTGATATTTAATTTGTGTTTATGTTGTTAAATTTAACATCCTAAATCTATAACAATCTTGTTTGCTTTGATACCAACTTGTGGTAGTGCTGCTACTTGGTTTGCTGTGGGAACACAGGTTCAGGCACAACAGCGATTTTCAGCAAATGACCACTTTAGTACTTACACAGCAAAAAGGGTCCAAAGGAGTAGTGGAAATGGTACAATTGTATAAAATCATAAAAAAAATAAATGAAGAAAGAAGGGAGGCCAATTGCCCAGATCATGTTTGGTGGAAGGCAGTTCTGCACTGCCCTGCCTTGTGTGAGAGATGAGGAACCCTGTGCTGCCCAATGACTGGGTATTTACTCACCCTGATGGGAGGGTCCCCTGCCATTGATTATAAAGCATGGATCAAGCAAACTTGTTGTAGAGTTCCTGCTCTGGCAGGTAGCTGGGTCTGCTTGTTCCTAGTTTTGGGATCATGATATGGTCAGGCCATTTCTTCTATGGGTAGCATTTTTTTTGTTTTTGTTTTTTTATGGCTGAGGCCTAACATCTCACCCAGGATGTGAAATGGAAGAATATTAAAACATCTGTACACAAACAAACAAAAAGGTAAAAGGAGGGAGGTAGGTTCTGGCTGGGAGAAGGCTGCTGAACATTTCCTTGTCTTCTCCAGTACAAGTTAATTTCAATAGCATACATAAACTATTTTTCTATGTACCTCTGCCTTTCCCCTTATGTAGTTCTTATCACAAATTACATATTTATATGTTATGAGTCCAAAATTATTGATTTATCATTATATTTTATGCTTTATAGATCTTGTAGGAAGTAAAAAGTAGAGTACTGGCATTTATATTTACTCATGCCATTATCTTTACCAGAGATCTTTATTAATTCATGTTACTTCAGTCAATTGTTTAGTGTCCTTTCCTTTCAACCTGCAGAACTCCCTTTAGCAGGTATTGTGGGTCCAGTCTAATGGTGTCAAACTCCCTCAAATATTGTTTATCTGGGGGTATTTTAATTCCTCCCTCATTATTTTTAATTGTGAAATATAACATATATACAAAAAAAGCAATGAATTTCATAGTACATTTTCACAAGTAGCATTTGAAGAAATTTCAAAGCATGGTATGGGTTATAGTTCCATCATTTCAGGTATTTTCTTCCAGCTGGTCTCAGACACTGGATACTAAAAAAAAAAAAAAAAAATCAATATAAAGGTTCAGAAGTCATACTCATCATATCATCTCTGATACTACTCCTCCTTCTCCACTGATCCTTCTCCCACCCTTTAGTGATATTTTAACGATGGGCATTCTAACTTTTTCATGCTGAAAGGGGTGTTGACATTATGTGGGTGGGGGATGCAAAGGTTGAAGTTCTTGGAGAGACTGGTAATTCTAGGTGTTCTAATTTGTTAGCTGCTAGAATGTGATATATCAGAAATGGAATGCTTTTTAAATGGGGGAATTTAATAAGTTACAAGTTTACAGTTCTAAAACTGTGAAATTGTCCAAATTAAAGGAAGCCCAATCTAAAGCATCCATGGAAAGATACCTTGGTTCAAGAAGGCTGATGACATTCAGGGTTTCTCTCTTGGCTGGGCACATGACAAAGTCTGCTAGCTTTGTCTTTAAGTTTCTTGTTTCATTAAGCTCCCCAGGAGGCATTTTCCTTCTTCATCTCCAAAGTCACTGGCTGTTTTGTGGTTCTGTAGCATTCTGATGTTTCTCTAAAATACTTCTTTTATAGGATTCCAGTAAAATAATTGAGACCCATGTAGAATGGGTGGAGACATGTCTCCATCTAATCAAGCTTAATACCCACAATCGATTGAGGCACATCTCTGTGGAGGTAATCTAATCAAGTTTCCAACCTATAGTACTGAATAGAGATTAGAAGAAACTGTTGCTCCCACAAGATTGATTAAGATTATGACATGGCTTTTCTGGGGTACATAAATCCTTTCAAACCAGCACACTGAGTCTCAGGGCTTATCTGATCTAGGAACAACCTAGAGGTTATAGGTTTCTGAAAAATAAACTTAGGGAATGAGTCTCAGATAGATCCCTGGGTATTCTTTAGAGTTTATAGGAATATTGCTGTTTGGGACTTGACATACTATGGCAATTAGTAGTATCCAACTGAAGATTGCATAAGAGTAACATCCAGAATAGCTTCTCAATTCTACTGGAAATGTCTTAGCCACTCATACCTTATTATGTTATATTTCTTTTTCCCATTTTTGTCTGATAGGCATTGTCACTCCCACATTGCCAGGGAGATTTATATCCCTGGATGACATGTCTGACATAGTGGAGAGGGTAATGATTTTACTTGTAGAGTTGAGCTAAGAGAAATAGAGCTAAGAGAAATAGAAACCATAACCGAACAGCAAAAGAAGTTCTCTGGTGGTAATTCATATGCATTATTATAGGTAGGATTCATTTCTTAATTAGACATAGGTTACATAAGAGCAAGGCTCATGATCAAGAGCTTGGCCTATTAACTTGGGAGTTCCTAATTGTTGAGAGAGTATTGGATCTCCCTAGGTGGGAAAGTTTAATAGTTTCATATTTTTTCCTCCCTCCATTTTGAAAGACAATTTTGCCAGATAGAGAATAATTGATCAGCATTTTTTTCCCTTTTAGTACTTTAAATGTACCTTCCTAGTGCTTCCTTGCATCCATGGTTTCTTTTCTTAAAATATTTTTATGAGAAATCTTCATGCACATACAGTTCATCCACAGTATATAATCAATGGCTCATAATATTGTCACATAATTGTGTACTTATTTATCATCATAGTCATTTTTAGAATATTTGTATCACTTCAGAAAAAGAAATAAAATGAAATAACAAAAAAAAACCCTCATACATCCCATATCCCTTATCCTCCCCTCTCATTGACCACTAGCATTTCAAGCTAACCATTTTTAACCCCTTATCCCACCCTATAATTTACTTATTTATTTTTCCTTACTTTTTTATTCATCTGCTCATATCCTGGATAAAAGAAGCATTAGACACAAAGTTTTCACAAACTCACAATCACATTGTAAAAGCTATATAGTTATAAATTCATCTTCAAAAATCAAAATTAGTTGTAAACAGTTCAACAGTTTCAAGTACTTCATTCTAGCCACTCAATGCACCATAAATTAAAAGGGAATATCTATATTATGGATAAGAATAACCTCCAGGATAAATTCTCAACTCTGTTTGGCATCTCTCAGTCATTGAAACTTTATTTTGTCTTATTTCTCTCTTCCCCCTTTTGGTAAAGAAGGCTTTCTTAATCCCATGATGCCAGGTTCCAGATCATCCCAGGAGTCCTGTCTCATTTTGCCAGGGGGATTTATACCCCTGGGAGTTTTTAAATATGGTCTACAGCATCCTTTACTGTGTATTCTGATTTACCTTATCCTATCCAGGTCTCTAGTTGAAGTCTGATCACTTTTTCAACTTTTTAAACAGTTGCTTTATGGGGTAATGCTGCCAATTCATAGCTTCAGAACTCTTACTCTGAGTCTCAGGTGTTGAATAAATACCCAAAGTTTCAGGGAACTACCAGATTAAACACAAATAGCTCAGTATCTCAGAATCTAGAAATAAAAGGTATAACTCTAGAATAGATGTGACTGCTAGGATCTTGCAATCTAAGAGCCTTTACAATAGGCCCCAACCTGATAACCCATGCTCTTGACTCTTCTTCTCTGAGTTTGTATTTCACAGTTAGTCCATATGAGTGAGGCATGATCATAGTTGTCTTTTTGTTTCTGACATTTAATTTAATATACTGTCCTCAAGGTTCATTCACCTAGTTGCCATGCCTTATCACTTCTTTCTTTTTTGCAGCCATTCAGTACTCTGTTCTATGTATAGATTACAATTGCCACCTCCATTCCTCAGTCATTGTACTGCTAGGCCAACTCTATCCATTGTAAATTGTGAACACTTCCATATTAAACACCAATGTGCAAATGTCCATTAGCATCTCCACCCTTAGTTCCTCCAGGTATATATCTAGCAATGGGGTTGCAGAATCATATAGCAACCCCACTTCTAAGCTCCTGTGGAACCACTAGACAGCCTGCTGGAGGGGCTGCAACTCTCAGCTTCCCCACCAACAGTGTATAGGTACATCTCCTTCTCCACATTTTCTCTAACACTTATTTCACTCTGTTCATTTATAAAGAGTTTTTTTCACACATCATAAAATCCAACCGAAGTAAATAATCCTGCCTTTGTGACCATAGTCTGTATGAAGACATTTCCTTTTCTTCTGCAATGAGTACATACACCTCCATTATAATTCCCACATGTTTGCATTTAGTTTTGGCATAATGCCTTTGTTACACTTAGTGGAGGCATATTACAATGTTACTGTTGACTATACACCCTAACTTGTATTGATTGTAGTTTTCTCTGTACACAATCGCATTTTCAACATCTTTCAATGTTGACATTCGTTTGTTCTCCCTTCTGCAAAAAAGTTTTCATATTTGTACATTTAATCACCAACATTGTCCACTTTAGACATTCCTAGGTTATACTGTATCAGTCTTTATCCTCTATTTTTGTTTCAGAGTCATACATGCCCCCAGCCCTTCTGCCTCAACCATACTCACATTCAGCTCCATTCAACGTACTTATATTATTGTGCTATCATGAGATAGTACTATGCGATCCATTTCTAAATTTTTACATTCAGTCCTGTTGCATATTCTACATTCCTTCAGGACCAAATACCCAATATCTACTCTATTTCTATCTCTTAATAACCTGTGTCCTTAACTTTAACTCAAAAAGTTCACTCATTAATGTTAGTAATTTGATGAGACCATACTGCATTTGTCCTTTTGTTCTTTGCTAATTTCACTCAGCATAATGTCCTCAAGGTTTATCCATGTTATTACATGCTTCATGACTTTATTCTGTTTTACAGCTGCAAAATATTCCATCATATGTACATACAACAGCTTATTTAGTCACTCATCCATTAATGGACATTTTGGCTGTTTTCTTCTCTTGAAAATCATAAATAATGCTTCTATAAACACTGATCTATAAATGTCCATTTCCATTCCTCTGAAAATATACCTAGTAATGGGATTGCTGGATCAGATGGAAATTCCATACTTGGCTTCCTGAGACATCACCAAACTGTCTTTCAGAGTGGTTGCAATATTTTACATTTCCACCAACAGTGCATAAGTGTGCCTTTTTCTCCACATCCTCTCCAACACTTGACATTTTCTTTTTCTTACTTTTTTTTTTATAATGGTCATACTAGAAAGTTTAAGATGGTATCTCATTGTTGTTTTAATTTGCTTTTACCTACTAGCCAGTGAAGTTGAGCATCTTTTCATGTGCCTTTTAGCCAATTGTACTTCCTCCTCCAAAAAGTATCTGTTCATGTCTTTTGTCTATTTTTTTAATTGAGTTGTTTGTCTTTTTGCTGTTGAGTTGTAGAATCTTTTTTTATATATTCTGGATATTAAACCTTTAATCTAAATAGGGTTTCCAAATATTGTCTCCCATTGAATAGACTGCCTTTTTATCTTTAAGACAAAGTTATTTGATGTCAAAAAGTGTTTAATTTCTTCTTTTTCATTTCTCATGCCTTGAGTGTAAAGTCTAGGAAACCACCTCGTATCACAAGATTATAAGGTAATTTTTGTGTAGGGTGTGAGGTATGGATCCTCTTTCATTCTTTTTCATATGAATATCCAGTTCTCCAAACACCATTTATTGAAGAGACTGTTCTCTCCCAGGTGTGTTGGCTTGACCTCTTTTTCAAGGATCAATTGTCCGTAGATGAGAGGATGTATTTCTGAGCACTCAATTCCGTTTGGCAATATATGTCTTTATGCCAAAAAACATGCCTTTTCAACCATTGTAGCTTTGTAATATGTTTTAAAGTCAGGTAGTGTGAGACCTCCCATGTTATTTTTCTTTCTCAAGATATTTTTAGCTATTTGGAGTACCTACCCTTCCAAATAAATTTCATTATTGGTTTTTCTATTCTGCCAAGTAAGTTCTTAGGATTTTAATTGGAATTGCATTGACTCTATAAATCAATTTGGGTAGAATTGACATTTTAATTATACGTAGTCTTCTAATCCATGAACAGTTTATTCTACTCACACTGTGTATAGGCCTTTTGTATCCTTAGTTAAATTTATTCCTAAACATTTGAGTCGTTTGGTTGCAATTGTAAATTGAATTTTTCCATGATTTCCTCCTCAGACTACTGATTATTAGTGTATAGAAGCACTACTGATTTTGGGGTGTTAATTTTTTACCCTGCCACTTTTCTGACCTCATTTATTAGCTCCTAGTAGCTGTGCTGTAGACTTTTTTGAATTTTTGACATATAGTATATCATCTGCAAACAGCGAGAATTTTAATTCTTCCTTTCCAATTTGAATGCATTTTATTTCTTGTTCTTGTCTAATTTCTCTGGCTAGAAGTTCCAGCAAAATGTTGAATAACAATGTTGACAGTATGCATCCTTGTCTTGTTCCTGATCTTAGAAAGCTTCCAATCTTTCTCTGTTGAGGATGATGTTAGCTGTGGGCTTTTCATATATTTACTTTATCACATTGAGGATGTTCCCTCCTATTCCTCTCCTTTGAAATTTTCATCAAGACAGGATGTTGAATTTTGTGAAATGCCTTTTCTGCATAAATTGAGATGATCTTGCTTTTTCTGCTTTGACTTACTGATATGGTGTATTACATTAACTGATGTTCTTGTGTAGAACAAGCTTTGCATACCTGAAATAAATCTCACTTGGTCATGGTTTATAATTCTTTTAATTTGTTGCTGGATTTACTTTGCAAGTATTTTGTTGAGGATTTTTGCATCTATATTCATTAAAAAGACTGGTCTCTATATATTTTTTTCTTGTAGTATCTTTGTCTGTCTTTAGTACTATGGTAATATTGGTTTCATAGAATGAGTTAAGTATTTTTTGCTCCTTTTCAATTTTTTTTTTCTGAAGAACTGGAGCAGAATTGCTACTAAATTATTTCTTAAATATTTAGTAGAATTCACATGTGAAGCCATCTTATCCTTGACTTTTCTTTTTGGAGCTTCTTCATGACTGATTCAGTCTCTTTACTTATGATTGGTTTATTGATGTCAGTTATTTCTTCTTGAGTCAATGATGGTTGTTAATGCCTTTTTAGGAAGGTACTCATTTCATCTACATTGTCAAGATTTATTAGCTTATAGCTGCTCACAGCATCCTCTGATTATCTCTTTTACTTTTGCAGGGTCAGTGGTTATTTCCCCTCTTCCATTTCTGATATTATTCATTTGCATCTTATCTTTTCTTCTCAGCCTAGTTGAGGGTCCATCCATTTTATTGATTTTCTCAAAGAACCAGCTTCTGGTTTTGTTGATTTTCTCTATTGTATGCATATTCTCAATTTCATTTATTTTTGTTCTAATTTTCATTATTCCTTTCCTTTTGTTTGCTTTGGGGTTAGTTTGCTATTCTTTCTCTAGGTCTTCTGGGTGAACAGTTAATTCCTTGATTTTTGCTCTTTCTTCTTTTTTAATATAGGTGTTTAAGGCAATACACTTTCCTCTTAAAACTGCCTTTGCTGCACTCTACAAGTTTTGATATGTTGTATTTTCATTTTCCTCAAGATGTTTACTGATTTCACATGTAATCTCTTCCTTGACCCACTGGTTCTTTAAGATTATGATGTTTAGCCTCCATATATTTGAGAAATTTTTGTCCTGCTGCTGCTATTGATTTCCAACGTCATTGAATTATGATCTGAGAAAGTGTTTTGTATAATTTCACTCTTTTAAAATTTATTATGATTTGCTTTGTGACCCAGCATATGGTCTGTCCTTTAGAATGATCCATGAACACCTGGGAAAAATGTTTATCCTGCTCTTGTGGGTGTAATGAATTGTAAATGTCTGTTAAGTTTAGTTCATTTATTGCATTATTCAAACTATCTGTTTCCTTATTGATCTTCTGTCTAGATGTTCTATCCATTGATGAGAGCAGGGAATTGAATTCTCCAACTAATATATTAGATGTTTCTACTTCTCTCTTCAGTGTTTTCAGTGTTTGGCTCATGTACTTTGGAGCACTTTGACCCAGTGCATAAATATTTATAATTATGTCTTCTTGAATTGTTCCTTTTATTAATACATAATGTCCTTCTTTGTCTCTTTTAATTGTTTAACATTGAAGTATAGTTTCTTGAATATTCACATAATCACCCCTGCTCTTTTCTGATTGTTCTTTGCATTAAATATCTTTTCCAAACCTTTCCCTTTCAATCTATTTTTGTCCTTGGGTCTAAAGTGAGTCTCCTGTAGATAGTGTATAGATGGGTCCTGTTTTATAATCCATTCTCCCAGTCTATGCCTTTTGACTGGGGAATTCAATCCATTAACATCAATGTTATTACTATAAAGGAGTACTTTCTTCTACCATTTTGTCTTTTAGATTTTATATGTCATATATAATTTTTTTCTCTTTCTATCTTTACTGATACCTTTCATTTCTATACTCTTCTCCAGACCTCTCTCTCATGCCTTTTCCTATCTGCTTGTAGTGCTCCCTTTAATATTTCTTGTAGAACCAGTCTCTTATTTGTAGATTCTTTAAGTGACTGAGAATGTATTTTAATCTCCCCCTGATTTTTGAAGAGTGTTTTTTCTGGGTATAGAATTTTTGGTTGGCAATTTTTCTCATACAGAATCTTAAATATATCACTTCCATGGTTTCTGCTGAGAAATCCACACATACTCTTATCAAGCTTCTCCTGTATATCATGAGGGCATCCTGTTTGAGGTATACTGCATATCTTAGATCTGTAATTTTTGTCTTTCATTAGAGATGTGAAATTTTCAGTGAATATTTCCTCCATTAGTCTTTCTGCTCCTTTTCCCTTCTCTGCTCCTTCTGGAACACCCATAACACGTATATCATGTGCTTGATTTTGTCATTCAGTTCCCTGAAACCCAGGTCATATTTTTCCACTTTTCCTTATATTTCCTTTTTCAGTGTGTCAGATTTCATATGTCTTGTCCTCTAGTTCACTGATCCTTTCTTTTGCCTTTTCAAATATGTAGTTGTAGGTTTCCATTCCTTTTATCATGTCTTTATTGTGCCTTTCATACCCATAACATCTGTGAGTTCTTTATTTTCAAGCTTTTGAATTCTTCATTATATTCTCCCTCAACTCATTGATTTGATTTTTGTTGATATTTTCCATGCCTGTTTGAACATCCTAAATTAGTTATTTCAATTCTTTATCTCATTTAAAGTGTTGTTCTTTTTCCTTTGACTGGGTCACATCTTCAATTTTCCGAGGATTACTCTTTTTTTTTTCTTTCTAGTATCTAGGCATTGATTTCCTTAATTAGTTCATTCTGGAGTTTATTAATTTATTACCTAGAGTTTTCTTATTGAATGGCTTTGTTCTCCATCTGTTCTTTTTTTTAATGATTAAATAAATTTACCTTTTTCTTGCTATAACTTTTTAAACCCAATCTCACCCAATCAGATTTCACTAATACCAGTTTTGTTTAACTTTTTTATTGTATAGTATAACATATATACAAAGTAAAGAAATAAAAAAATCAATAATTTTCAAAGCACCCTTCAATAAGTAGTTACAGGACAGATCCCAGTGTTTGTCATGAGCTACCATATGATCCTTTAAGATTTTTCCTTTTCCATGCCCATGATCATGAGACTTACTCTTGTGAGGCTTATGTAGGTAGTGTTACCTAATTAGCTAACATCTCTAGCTTCTATGTACCTCTAAGCACCTTATATTCTGTATTATAAATCTCTGATTATACTTTTATGTTGGTCATAAATGTGGAATCATGCAGTATCTATCCTTCTGCGTCTGACTAATTTCCCTTGGCATTGAGTCCTCAAGTTTCATGCATCTTGGTATATGCTTCAGGACATCATTTTGTCTTATTGCTGCATAGATCCCACATTATGTTGATCCACTCACCTGTCGATGGGCATTTGGTTTGCTTCCATCTTTTGGCAATTGTGAATAATGCTACTATGAACATTGGTGTGCAAATGTCTGTTTGTGTTATTGCTTTCAGCTTTTCTAGGTATATAACAAGTAGTGCTATCATTGAGTCATAGAGCAACTCAATATTTAGTTTGCTAAGGAACCACCAAGCAGTCTTCCATTGTGGCTGCACCATTATAATTCTAACCAGCAATGCATAAGTGTCCCAGTTTCTCCACATCCTGTCCAACATTTATAGTTTCCTGTTTGTTTAATAGCAACCATTCTTATAGGCTTGAGGTGTTATCTCATTGTAGTCTTGATCTGCATTTCCCTTATAGCCAAGGAAAATGAGCATCTCTTCATGTGCTTTTGAGCCAACTGTATTTGCTCTTCAGAAAAATGTCTATTCATATCTTTAGCCCATTTTATAATTGGGTTGTTTGATTTTTTGTTGTTGAGTTGTATGATTTCTGTTGTTGAGTTGTATGATCTTTTGTTGTTGAGTTGTATATGTTGCATATACAAAAAAATCAAACTTCTCTCCAATATGTGATTTCCAAATATTTTCTCCCATTGAGTTGGCTGCCTCTCCATCTTTTTGACAAAGTCTTTTGAAGCGCAGAACTATTTGATTTTGAGGAGTTCCCATTTAACTATTTTTTTCTTTTCTTCCTTGTGCTTTGGGTGTAAAGTTTAGGAAGCTACCTCCTATTATTAGGTCTTGAAGATATTTCCCTACATTTTCTTCTAGAAGCTTTATTGTGCTATTTCTTATGTATAAGTATTTGATCCTCTTTGAGTTAATTTTTGTGTAGGATGTAAGATAGGGGTCCTCTTTCATTCTTTTGGTTATTGATATCCACTTCTTCCATGCCCAACTATTGAAAAGACGGTCTTGTCCCAGTTCAGAAGATTTGGGGTCCTTGTCAAAAATCAGTTGACCATAGATTTGGTGGCCTATTTCTGCACTCTCATTTCAATTCCATCAGTCAATGTTTTTATCTTTGTGCCAGTACCATGCTGTTTTGACCACTGTGGCATTATAATAGGTTCTAAATTCAGGTAGTGTTAATCCTTCAGCTCTGTTCTTTGCTTTCAGGATGCTTTTAGTTATTCAGAGTCTCTTTACCTTCCAGATGAATTTGATAGTTAGCTTTTCCAAATCTTCAAAGTAGGTTGTTGGAATTTTGATTGGTACATTGTTGAATCTGTAGATCAATTTTGGGAGAATTGACATCTTAATTATATTTAACCTTCCTATCCATGAGCAGGGAATGTCTCCCCACCTATTTAGATCTTCTTTGACTTCTTTTCACAATGCTATGAAGTTTTCTGTGTACAAGTCCTTTATATTCCTGGTTAAGTTTATTCCTAAGTACTTGATTCTTTTAGTTGCTATTTTTAATGGATTTTTTTCCTTAACTGACTACTCAGCTAGGTCATTGTTTGTGTATAGAAATGTTACTGATTTTTGCACATTAATTTTATATCCTGCCACCTTGCTGAATTTGTTTATTGGCTCAAGAGACTTTGCTATAGATTTTTTCAGGATCTTCCAAGTATAGTATCATGTCATCTGCAAATAATGAGAATTTTACTTCTTCCTTTCCAATTTAGATGCCTTTTATTTCTTTGTCCTGCCTGATGGCTCTAGCTAAAACTTCTAGCACAATGTTGAACAATAGTGTTGACAGTGGTCATCCTTGTCTTGTACCTGATCTTAGAGGGAAAGCTTTCAGTCTCTCTCCAGTGAGTACAATGCTAGCTACTGGTTTTTCATATATTACCTTTATCATATTGAGGTAGCTACCTTTGATTCCTATCTTTTTGAGGTTTATATCAGAAAAGGATGCTGAATTTTGTCAAATGCTTTTTCAGCATCAATTGAGATGATCATGTGATTTTTGCCTTTCGATTTGTTAATGTGCTGATTTACATTAATTGATTTTCTTCTGTTGAACCATCCTGTCATTCCTGGTATAAACCCCACTTGGTTATAGTGTGTAATCCTTTTAATGTGCTGTTGGATTAGATTTGCTAATATTTCATTGAGAATTTTTGCATCTATCTTCATTAGGGAGATTGACCTGTACTTTTCCTTTCTCATAACATCTTTATCCGGTTTTGGTATTAAAATGGTATTATCTTCATAAAATGAGTTAGGTAGAGTTCCTTTTTCCTCAATTTTTTGGAAAAGTTTGAGCAGGATTGGTGTTAGTTCTATTTGGAATGTTTGATAAAATTCCCCACTGAAGCCGTTTGGCCCTGGACTTTTCTTTGTAGGAAGACTTTTGATGACTGATTGAATCTGTTTACTTGTGATTGGTTTGTTGAGATCTTCTATTTCTTTCTTAGTCTCTGAAGTTTGTTTGTGTGTCTCCAGGAATTTGTCCATTTCATCTAAGTTTTCTAGTTTATTGGCATATAGTTGCTTATAGCATCCTCTTATGATTTCTTTTAGTTCTTCAGGGTCTGTGGTAATGCACCCCTTCTCATTTCTGATTTTGTTTATTTGCATCCTCTCTTTTTTTCTTTGTCAGTCTTGCTAGTGGCCCATCAATTTTATTAATTTTCTCAAAGAACCAACTTGGTTTTATCGATTTTTTTCTATTGTTCTTTTGTTCTCCCTTTCATTTATCTCTGCTTTAATCTTTGTTATTTCTCTTCTTCAATCAGTTTTGGGTTAGTTTCCTGTTCTTTCTCAAGTTCCTCCAAGTGTGCTATTAAATCTTCCATTTTTGCTCTCTCTTGTTTTTTAATATAGGCATTTAGAGCAATAAATTTCCCTCTCAGCACAGCCTTTGCTACATCCGTAACTTCTGATAAATTGTATTCTCATTTTCATTTATCTCCAGATAGCTACTGATTTCTCTAGCAATTTCTTCTTTGACTCACTGGTTGCTTAAGAATGTGTTATTTAATATCCATATATTTGTGAATGTTCTCATTTTTTGGCAGTTGTTGAGATCCAGCTTCATCCCATTGTGATCAGAGAAAGTGTTTTGAATAATTTCCATGTTTTTTTTTAACTTATAAAGATCTGTTTTGTACCCCAGCATATGATCTATCCTAGAGAATATTCCATGAGCATTGGAGAAGAATATATATTCTTGTACTTTGTGGTGCAATGACCTATATATATTGGTTAGGTTTAATTCATTTATCAAGTTATTTAACTTCTCTATTTCCTGTTGATCTTCTGTCTGGTTGTTGTGTCTATACAGGAGAGTGGTGTATTGAAGTCTCCTACTATTATTGTTGAAATATCTAACACTTCCTTCAGTTTTACCAATGTCTGTCTCATGTACTTTGGAGTTCCTTGATTGGGAGCATAAACATTTATGATTGTTATATCTTCTTGGTGAATTGACTCTTTAATTAGTATATAGTGTCCTTCTCTGTCTCTTATGATGTCTTTACATTTAAAGTCTATTTTGTCCAATATTGGTATGGCTACTCCTGCTTTCTTTTGGTTACAAGTTGCATGGAAAATCTTTTTTCATTCATTCACTTCCAATCTATTTGTATCTTTGTGTCTAAAGTGAGTCTCTTGTACACAACATATAGCTGGATAAATTTTCTTAATCCATTCTGCCAATTTGTATCTTTTAATTGGTAAGTTTAGTCCATTAACGTTCAAAGTTATTACTGAAAATGTGTTTCTTGAATTCACTATCTTATCTTTTTTTTATTTGTCAAATATATATATTATTTTCCCTCTTTCTCTCTGTATTCTTTAAGTTACCTTTTATGATACTCTTCAATTGTGTGCCCTCCTTCAGATTTCCCTCTCTTGTCTTTTGTTGTTTTTTTTTTTTTTTTCAGCCAGCAGAACTCCTTTTAGTATTGCTTGTAGGGCCAGTCTTTTGTTGAAATTCTTTCAGGATTTCTTTGTCTGTGAAAACGTTAATTTCTCCCTCAATTTTAAAGGACAATTTGGCTGGGTACAGAATTCTTGGCTGAAAGTCTTTCTCTTTCAGGATCTTGAATATATCATACCACTGCCTTCTCACCTCCAAGGTGCTAGTTCTGTAGCCTGAACTCAGTTTTATTTTATTTCCCTTGCATGTAGTAGATTGTTTTTTTCTTGTCACTTTCAGGATTTTCTCCTTCTCTTCAACATTTGACAGACTGATTAGCATGTGCCTTGGGGAAGGGCTATTTGGATTTATTCTGTTTGGAGTTTGTTGGACTTCTTTGACTTGTATATTTATGTCCTTTATGAGGGTTCAGAAGTTTTTCCCCATTATATCCTCAACTACTCTTCCTAGCCCTTTACTCCTCTTTTCTCCTTCTGGGATGTGAATGATTCTTATATTTGTGCACTTTGTTTTGTCTATCATTTCCCTGAGTTCCAACTCAATTTTTTCCATAGTTTTTGCCATTTGCTGTTTTGAATCCTCTAAGTCAATTATCCTGTCCTCTATATCACTTATTCTTTCTTCTGTCTCTTCAGATCTGTTGCTGTGTGCCTCCAGTATGTTTTTTACTTGGCCAACAGAGTTTTTAATCTCTATGATATCTGCTATTTTTCTATTTATTTTTTTCAAATTCCTCTTTATGCTCTTCTACTATCTTCTTGATCTCCTTTATGCCATTTGTTATCCCACTTATTTTATTAAGGAGAGTTTTATGAACATCTTTGATTAGTTGTTCCAATGTCTGTGTCTCCTCTGGTGTTTTCATTTGGTCATTAGGCAGGGCTATATCTGTAAGCATTGTGATTTGCTTAGTGATCTTCTGCTCTCTTCACAGTATGGAAATATCTTGTTTGATTTATTTTGGGAGTTCATTTCTTTCAGTAATGTAAGGCTTTGTGTTTTCAGGATGGTTGTAGAACAGGGCACAGGGTGGGACACTCAGTACAGGGATTTGTTACAGGGCAGGTATAAGCCCAGGTTGGGGATGTTACAGTGAGGCTTGTGAACATGGGCACCCAGCAGCCAAGGAGATTGTAGCTGTGCAGGTGCACCAGTCTGGGGAGCTGGTCTAAGGCACAGGGCACTTTGTTTACATGTGGAGAGCGGTGGCAGTAGGGCAGCATTATGCCTCCGATTGGGGGTAGATGTGACCTAACTGCACAGGTCAGCACTTCCTCAAAGCTGGGAAGTGTGGCTGAGGATTGTGTGCATACATGGTTCTAGGAATGCTATGAAGTGTGGCTCCCAGAGTTGAATGACTGGGGAGCTGAATGACGTGATTGGGGGCCTGTGCACATGTATGGGCCTGGAAGTGCCATTAATGCATAGAGCTCAGGGGGTGAGGCGGAGTAAGGCTGTGTGACACTATAGGCAGGAAAGCAAGGGTAATCTAGGAGTGGAGGTCAGTGCCCACAGCCTTATGCACTGACAATAGCCTTCAGGGAACTGGGAGAGGGAGATAGTGCTTGGGAGGGATGCAGGAGAGGTGGATTGGGCTGCACTTGGAGTGGGGTTGTGGGGTAGATACGTGCACTGAGGGCTGGTGGGTTGGGGTGCCTGGAGCATGGGCAATGGGAGCAGCTGATGGAGTTCAGGTGCATGGGGTGTGGGATGAGTTGCTGGTTACAGGACTGCATTGGTGAGGGTAGCGTGCTGAAGAAACATAGATTGGCTTACTTCCCACTCCCAGGCTCCCATCCATGCACTCCTGCAGGTTCCATGTTCCTGCACTTCCACACCATGCTCCAGCCTTCTGCCTCTCAGTTCCTTGGCCTCTGCAACCAAGGCTGCCCCATGTGGTGCAGAAGGGTCTCCCAGGTCAGCTGCACACCCAAATCACTGCCCCAGTCACCCTCCTGTCCCTTCTCTATCTTTTCCATGGAGCAGGGTAATCTGAAGCATCTCTATTTGGCCATCTTTCCAGAAACCCAATCTCTCCTCCTGTTCTTTAGAATCCAGTTCAACTTTTTCTAGACTTCTAAAATAGGTTTTGCTTAATTGATGAGATTTTTTTTCAGTTCTTGTTTTAATTTTTCTTTCCCTGCCTATATGGCGTTCTTTTGAAGAAAGTACCCTCAGATATGATTGACCCCAATAAAATTTTCTCATATTCCAGGAGGAGACAGTATCCTGTGTCAAACTTCCTTGAGGGTGAGATACAGCAGGTTGTCAGATTTTCCTATGAAGCCTCTAGATTTTTTTTTTTTCTTATCCTGCCCAGCATATGAATCTTGACTGCCTACAGCTTTCCACCAATGTAAAGTGATGTGATGCTTTCAGTTTCAGCAGCCTTTCCCTGTCAGGGGCATGGTTGAGAAGAAAGCTGAGGTAGCAAGTGGGCTTTGTTTGATTCTGTTTTCCAACCCCTGGGGCTTGAGTTCCTTGAAGGAGGTCCTCCACTTGAAGTGGACCCCAAGCCCTTTTTCTTGAACTTACATCTTTTAGGGAATTAACCCCTTTCACTTGACTAGTTACTTTGTCTCTCAGATATGCCTTAATTATGCCCTTGCTTGGGGAAGTGCTGAAGCAGAGAGTCCTAGCAGTTCTCTCTAATTAGCTGTTAATAAGCTGTAATGAAAAGACTTCTCAAAGCTGGACCCCCTCCCTGGGTTTGTCAAGCAAGAGCTGCAGTTGGTATATGGTGCTATGGGTTCCCAGTCTCTATGTGCCCCCTTTTCTTGGGGACCAGACCTTTTCCAGTATTTTGTGCTCTCAAACTCAGAATGTCTCTGTTTTTTTTTTGTTGTTGTTGTTATTGTTTTGTTTTGTTTTTCCATCAGCCCCACACCCTCTCTGCTGAGGTTAAAACTCCTGGTTCCCTTAGTGCATACTGTAGTTTTACCTTGCTTGGGGTCTGTTTTCAGTAGTGAGAATTTGTTAGTTAATTCTGCAATTGGAGCTTGGTTTAGCAAACTCCTTGCTATTAGCAAAGTTTCTTTACTTTCCCCTCAGGGAACTAGCCTACTATGCCCATAAGGGAGTGGTGCTGGCTTCCATCCTAGGAGACTTAGAGTTCTTAGTGGATCTCAGCCATCTACCCATTCCAGAGTGGTTTATGCTATATTTCAAGTTACTGATGTCCTCCCAGCAGTTGTTCTGTACAGTTCCTGTGTATTTATGAGATGCTCTGGAGAAGAAACTAATTCCACACCTCAATATGCCCCCTATAATGCCTCCATGATTTCTAATGAAAAAATCAGCTCTTAATCTTAATGAGGGTCCCTTTTATGTGTCACATTGTCTCTCTTTTGCAGCTTTCAAAATTCTCTCTTCATCTTTGGCTTTCCTCAGTTTTATTATAACATTGAACAGTTTGGGTCTATTCAAGTTTATTCTTTTTGGAGTTTTAAGTTCATTAAGCATCTTATTTGTGCACATTCATGTCTTTAATTAAATTTTTGATGTTTTCAGTCATTATTTCTTTGAGTATTCTCTCCACTCCTTTCTCTAATCTCCTTCCAGGATTCCAACCATACATATATTGTTACACTTATTGGTGTCCCACAGGTTCTTCAGTGTCTCCTCATTTTTCTTCCTTCTTTTCTCTTTCTGCTCCTCAGACTAGATATTTCAAATGTCTTATCTTCAAGTTCTTTGATTACTTCTTCTCCCACCTCCAATCTGACTTTGAATCCTTCTAGGAAATTGTAAATTTCTGTTACTGTGGTCTTCATCTCTGCTTTCTTTTTTTTTTCATAATTTCTATCTCTCTATTGATATTATCTTTATATATCCTTTTCAATTTTTATTTTAGGTCTCTGAACATGTTTTACTGTAGCATTTTCAGCATGTTTTAGAGCATTTCTAAAAGTTTTTTTTTTCTGGAATTTCCCATGTAATTCTCCTCATTGGTGTTTTCTTTAATCTTCTCCTTTCCTTTGGCCATTGCTCCTTGTTTCTTTGCAATCCAACTAGTACTTATGGCAGAACTTTCCTTGAGTGGCAGGAGCCAACAAACAAAATGAAGGAAAAACAAGAAAATACCTTTCTGCATGTTCTCAGATGGACCCATGTAAGTGTTTTTAAAGGAAATAAAAATGCACCTGGAGGTGAGGGTTATCAGCAGAAACAGTAAGGAAAGGATAGGGGGCTGGCTTGAGATTGCCCTGATGGGTGTAGTGCTGACAGATGGAGCATATTTTAGTGATATGCTGGAGCTCCGAGCAAAAATTAGAATGACTTATGGTTTGGGATAAGAGAGAGGCTAGTGGCTTGGCACCAATATGGAACTGGTAATGCAGGTCAGTTAAATTTTTTTGTGCATGCTGTTGAGGCAAAATCACTTTATCATTTTAGGTAAAACCATCCCTCATTGAGGGTAGCACCAAGCTAGGCCAAGTTTATTTGCTCTAAGGTGGAGTAAGCAGGTGCCAGGGTGGGAATTGCTAGCAGCTGAGTAGAGGTATGGGCCTGACTTTTCCTTCTTCAACCTCTCTGTTATTACCTATTGGGATGGGGTCCTTTTCACTTTGATGTTCCTTACAGTGAATAACTGCTACCTGGGCAGGGGTTTGTGCTGTGTCAAGGAGTTTAAGGATGAGAGTTTTATTAATAATTGGAGAATTTTTAGAAGTAAGGTATCCTCTCTCTTTCCATATAGCTAGATGTGAATGAATAATACGGAAAGTATATTTGGAGTCCATATAAATGTTGGTGGAGATATTCACTATTAACTTGAGAGCTTGGGTAAGGGCTATAAGCTCTGCCTGTCAGGAAGTGGTGTCAGAAGACAGAGGTCTAGACTCAATTATTTCCTTGGCAGACACTAACATATCCTGCCTGCCTAGAAAGGTTTTTAAAATCACTGCCATCAATAAACCAAGTATTAGCTGGAGAACACAGGGGTGAATACTTTATGTTGGGAAATGAATGAAGGAAATTATCTATAGTATCTATACAGTTATGCATAGTTTTCTGATGCTTTAGAGGACTAAGGAATTTTGCTGGGTTAGGAGTTGTAGGTGAATAGGATATTTTAACCTGGGGATCATAAAGGATCTGTGCATGTAGAAATTGAATATGAGAGGGGGAAGCACTAGAAATAGCTTGGTGAGTTAGAAGGGAGGGGAGGTTATGAGAAGAGAGGACAGATAATTGAGCATATGGCACAAGTTTAATAGATTCTTGCATAAGGGGTGCTGCAGAGGCTAAGACGCTGAGACAAAGTGGCTACCCTAAGAAAGGGGAATCTAAAGCTATAGAGAAATAAGCAATTTTATGAGTGTCTGGTCCACTTGTCTGGGTTAAAATTCCAAGAGCAAAGCCATTCTTGGTATCTACATACAGTGTAACATGCTTGCTGGGGTCTGGAAAGGCTAAGGCAGGGGCCTGGGTGAGGGCTGTCTTCAGTTGCCTAAATGAATGTTTAATAACTTCTGGGTGGTCTAGTGGATCCCAGAGGTCTCCCTCAGTGGCTCAATATAAGTTATATCTTGGTTATACAACCAAAATTGGGGATCCAGATGCAGAAAAAAATTGGATAAACTGAGGAAGGAAAGAAGTTCTTATTTGATCAGGGGGAGAGGAACATTTAAGATTATCTCTTTTCATTGAGTGATGATGCTTTTCTTGATAGGGGAGAGAGAAAGTTCCAAGTAAGTCATTTGAGGCTTAGAAAACTGCCCTTTAACTTTGGAAACTTTATATCCTTTCTTCTGTAAGTAGTTAAGGAGGGTGATTGTGTGCTCCTATGATAAGGCCTCAGACAGACTGCACAGTAGGAGGTCATCTACACATTGATGCAGTTTACTGGGATGTAAATTTAATGTTTGTAAGTCAGAAACTAATGTTTGTACAAATAAATGAGGGCTGTCTCTAAATCCTTGTGGTAAAACTGTCCAGGTTAATGTTAATTGTTTATAAGTTCCAGTATTGGCATCTGTCCAAGTAAAAGCAAACAGATCTTGAGAGTTGGAGTGAAGTGGAATAGCAAAGAAAGCACCTTTAAGGTCTAAGACTGTATAATGCATAATATTTGGGGGAATTTGGGAGAGTATAGAATATGGATTAGGAACCACAGGAGAAATGGATATGGTGGCTTGGTTTATTGCCCTAAGATCATGGACTAGCCAGTAGGTGCCAACTGGTTTCTTTATTGCTAAGATAGGAGTATTGGCTGGGGAGGCCACTTCTCTGAGAAGTCTGGAAGTCAATAGCCTCTTAATTATGGACTTTAGGCCCATGAGAGCTTGTGGGGTGAGAAGATATTGAGATTTGTTTGGGAATTCTCTGGGATTTTTTAAAGAAACTTGAACAGGAGCATGATGTTTAGCAATGGAAGGAGTGGAAGGTGTTCCATACCTGGGAATCTGCTTTTTCTAGCCATGAAGGCAGAATGATTTTCTAAGAGGAAGAGAGTGTTTCTCCCATGCACAGGAGCAGGATAGTTTGAGGCTATTTATTGGTATGCTTTCTTTCTGTTAATTGAAGGGTCACTTTAAGTTTTGCTAAAATATCTCACCATGATAAAGGTGTGGGACAGCTAAGTATTATTAAAAAGCTATGAGAAAAGTTATAATTTTCTATACTGCAGGCTAGGGGTAATGTTTTAAGGGGACCTGAGCATGACCTGTGATACCTATACTGAAATGGAGGGGCAAATGAGCTGCCCCAAATGCTCAAGCAGGACAGAGTATGTGGCACCCATGCCTAAAATGAAATAAATGGGCTTACCTGCCACCTTTAAGGTTACCCTGGGTTCCATGGTGGTGATGGTCTCAGTTGGGGGAGGGCCAGAGCCTGGGCCTTGTCAGTCATCTGTGGCTAGTCTGAGAAGGTCATCCAGTTCTGGAGCTGGTGACACCTGTTTAGTAGGGGAGGACCATCCAAACCTGTGGTTGGAGGCCATGGGACAGTCAGCTCTCCAGTGGCCTGTTTGGTGGCACCATGGGCAGGGACCTAGCGGTGGGCCCTGTGTGCACCCAGTTTGACCCAGTGGCCCATTCTACCACAATAAAAGCACAGGCAAGATGGTATTTTCTCACCATGCAAAGTTTGGTTTTTATTACCACGGATTACCCAGGGCTGTCTCAAGGCATTGGCAAGCAGCAAGTAATGGGCATCATGTCTTTCTTGTCTGACTCTTTTTCAGGCTGCCTCCTATTCTTCCCTTTCTTATTCTTTTTGTTTTCCTTTTGCCTCTTTTTTCCTATTCTTTCTGTTTTTTTCTGCCTGTTCTCTTTCTTCCTGCATATTGTTAAATACTTTAAAAGCTATTCTCATGAGTTCTTGCTGTGGTGCCTGAGGACCCTGTTCTATTTTTGGAAGTTTCTTTTAAATGTCTGGGGCTGATTGGGTGATTAAATGGGTATGAAGGAAAAGCTCTCCTTCTTTGGAAGAAGGGTCAATATTTGTATATTTAAATAGCCTCAGTCAAACAATTTAGGAAGGAGGCTAGGTTTTCTTCTTTTTCTTGAGTGATTTCTGAGATTTTATCATAATTAACAACTTTGAAACTTGCATTCCTCACTCCTCCAATAATCCAAGCAAGAAAATGCTCCATTTTCCTTTTATTTGGAGATCTGTTCTGATAGTCCCAATTTGGGTCTGCTGTGGGGACTCCATTTGTTCCTCACATACCATGGAAAGTAATGTGGTTATCTGCAAAAGCTTATTGGCATGGGCTGTAGCCATAGTCCAAATGTGATCTTTTTCTTCTGGGGTTGTAGTGGAAGTTATGATGACATAAACATCTTTGTAAGTTAAGTGATAAGATTGGGTTAAATACTTCAACTCTTTTGTAAATTTAGTTGGATGTACAGAGAAGGATCTGAGACATTTTCAATTTGTTTGAGGTCTGAAAAAGAAAATGGAATATGAACTTTCATTATGCCTTTCTGTCCTGCTACATCTTGTACACTTTGATGGAGGTTTTACTACCAGTGCTGGATCATGAGATCAAGAGAAAGGAGATGAAAAAGGCTGGGTAGTTTGGGTAGAATCAGGGAGAAGGGGATAAAAAGTAGTTGCTAAAGTAGGAATGGGCTTAGGGGAAGGTAGGGGAGGGGAAAGAGTTGAGGAAGACGGAAGGGGAGTGGAGGGAGTTGGGGAGGATTTCAGAAGGAGAAGTGATTGGAGGATTCCTCATTGCCAGCCTCCTTAGTGGGAGGGGCAGAGGAAAGTTTAGAAGGTTTTTCACGAAGGAGGAGGATTTGGTACAAAGTAACAGAGCGGCACAGAGAAGTCAGAGATCTGAGGATCTAGAAAACCTGAGAGTAGGGAGCTTCAGACCATTTGCTGTTGTGCCAAATAAAATGATCAATTTCAGTGAGATTTGACAATCAAATGTG
>PVIY010012530.1:0-61718 GCA_004026745.1 Myrmecophaga tridactyla | reverse complement strand
CTTAACCCTTTGTGGGGTTAAGTTTCATATGAACAAACCCCAAGACTGGGGGCTCAGCTTATAGCTTTGGTTGTCCACACTGCTTGTGAGAATATCAAGAATTCAACTTGGGGAAGTTGAATTTCTCCTCGTTCTCACCATTCCCTGAAGGGGGCTTTGCAAATACTTTTCCACTAACTGATCGAATCACTCTGGGATTCATCAGGGCATCACTCTGGACAAACCAACAAAATCTCATGTCCTACCTGAGATTCCAAGTACTTATGGTGTTCAATCAAACTATCTACATAAGTTATATTAGGAAATGCACTAGTCAAAATATAAATTTTGTAACAAATAAACATTTTTTGCTTTAGTCTCACACATAAGGTGACACTTTAAAATATTAATTACCATCTATTTTCAGCACCCTGCAATAATGACATTCCTTTGTTCTTCCTCATGCAAAAACATTTTTAAAATTTGTACATTGTACATTTCACTATTATTGTACACTCTAGGCATTCCTAGATTACACCATCTCAATTTTTAACATCTATCTTTCTTTCTGATTTCATTTATGTCCCCAGCCCTCCTCCCTCTATCATTCTCACATGCAGCTTCATTCAGTGTTTTAACATAATTATATTACAGTTAGGTAGTATTGTGTTGTCCATTTCTGAGTTTTTGTATCCAGTCCTGTTGCACAGTCTGTATCCCTTTAGCTCCAATTACCCAATATCTTACCCTATTTCTATCTCCTGATGGTCTCTGTTATCAACGAAATATTCCAGTTTATTCACTAATGTCAGTTCATATCAGTGAGACCATACAGTATTTGTCCTTGAGTTTTTGGCTAGCCTCACTCAGCATAATGTTCTCAAGGTCTATCCATGTTGTTACATGCTTCATAAGTTTATTCTGTCTTAAAGCTGCATAATATTCCATCGTATGTATATACAGTTTGTTTAGCCACTCTGATGGAAACAGCCAAAATGTCCATCAAGAGACGAGTAGCTAAACAATGTTAATATTTTGATTGTGATATTATACAATAATTTTGCAAGATATTACCTTTAGGGGAAAATATATAAAGAGTACATGCACTCTGTTTCTATTCCTTATTACAATGGCATGTGAATTTACAATTATCTCAAAATTTAATACATAAAAATTAAAAACAACAGCCACATCCCTGATTATTTTCCTCAAATACAAAGATAATACATGCATATACTTGAAGATTCAAATGATAATGAGAATGTACAATTTAAAAAAGTAAAGACCCACACTGGTGAGAATGGCATCAGCAAAAATGGAAAAGTAGGTAGCTCCATAGGCCTGTCCTTCCACAGAAACATAAAAAATAATCGAGCAATAAGGTTAAGAGTCAAATTCATCAGAACTCTAGAAACAGTCAAAAGTTCACTAGGTGAAAACCTAAATAAAGCAAAAGGCAACTTAAAAATGGGAAGGAAGTTTTGTGGTATTTTACCTGGTCCTTTCCCAACCTACTTTTCAGCTCAGTGGCAGAATGAGACCTGCAACAGGCATTCCCATTGTGGGACGCTAATCCCTAGTTCTGAACGACCAACTCAAAGCACTTGCCTTTGTTTTGTCTAGCATGGAATTCATAAGCATTCCTTAGAAATACTGTAAAACAAATGAACAGGTCCAAAGCTACCTTGGAAAAAATGATCACAATACAGATATATAACACAGTGCAGAGACCCTGGGAGGAGTAGCTGAGGAGAGCATTTCTTGGGGGAAATTAGATCATTCAAAAGCAGCCATTTATACTGGATACTTTGGAAAGTCTTGCACAGGTTCAGAATGGACCACACAGAAAACCTCCACTCTCTACTCTGGCTGCTCTTTAGACTAAAGGAAAACAGGAAGTGAAGCTAAGTCATAGTTGTAAATGGCCTGGGTATGCACTGAATGAGTGTCACACACACAGCCAATCTACAAACATTTAAGAGATATTTCTTTCTCTCTGTTTTTTTGGAGGGGCAGGGGGAAGGGGCAGTAGCTCTTAGCATCAGGGAAATTTCTGTCAGAACAGAAGCTAAAGGAATAAAAACTTCAGAGAACACACAAGTGAAAGAATACAAACCTTAAAAAATAGGTTTGAAATGTCAGTTAAAAAAGAAACCTACTACTGCCCGCCAGCAAGAAAGTGAAACAAACCCTTAAAAGAGAGGAGGATCATTTTTCAGAGTACCACTTTATATTATTTAAATGTCAAGTTTTCAAAAAATTATGAACCATGGAAAGAAAAATAAAAGCATAAGCCCACAGAAGATACTCATACTAACTGTCCTTGAGAAAACACATTCAATTTACTAGAAAAAGACATTAAATCAGACATTTAAAATATACCAGATAACTAAAGTAAACTATGGAAAATGAGCTCAAGAAACCAAATGTTATAGGTTGAATTATGTACGCTAATTTAGAAATGTTCTTAATCTTAATCCACAATCCATGAGTGTGAACTCCTTGTAAATAGGACCACTTGAAAATGTCATTTTAAGTTAAGATGTTGCCCAACTGAATGAGGGTGGGTCTTAATTTAGATTAAAGTACTCCTTTTAAGCTAAAGAAATTCAGAAAAAGAGAAAGAAATGTCTTTTAATATTACATGTAAGAGACAGAAGAAATCAGAAGTCAACATAACCCTGACATAAAAGGAGAAGATACTGACACGTGTGACAGGAAATCCAAGGAACTCATGGACTGCCAATCACCCAAAATGCTACTGATCCTTGGAAGAACCAAGGCTTCTAGCCTCTAAACTGTGAGATAACATTCTGTTGTTAAGCCAGAAGGAGTTTGTGGTATTTGTCATAGCACCTAGGATATACGATACCGGTGTAATGAAGTATGAACATATTCCATGAGTTAGACCACAAAACAAATCTCAATGAATTGTAGAAGATTGAAATCATACAATGCTTTTTTTCTTCTTTTCTCTGAACACAATGTAATGGAGCTAGAAACAGAAGGAATAGTGGATAACTGACATGTGTTAACATTAAACAAAACACTATCCAACAAACTATGAGTCAAAGAAAAAAAAAACGCAAGGGGAATTAGAAAATACAGAGACAGATAAAAAGAACTGCACATATCAACACTTAGGGGGTGTAGCAAAAGCAGTGCTCATAGGGGATTTTAAAGCTGAAAATGCCTTCATTAAAAGAGAAGAAAGATCTCAAATCAATTACCTGCTATTACACCTTAAAGAACTAAATAAGAAAGAGTAAATTAAATACAAACCTACCAGACAGAAAGGAATAATAGAAAATGTAAAGGAGATAAATAAAATTGAGAAAAAAAAAATAATCAATACAAAAATAATATTTTTTGAAAAGGACAATGAAATTGTCAAACCTTTAACTAGATTGATCAAGAAAAAAACAAGACACAAATATTTAAAATCACAAATGAATTCAGGTTCTTTTATTATTGACCTTACAGAAATAAAATGGATTATAAAAGAATGCTATGAAAAATTACAGGTGAGTACATTAGAAAACCTAGATGAAATGGAAAAATTCCTAGAAACACATAAATTGTCAAATGGAGTCTAGAAAAAATAAATAATCTAAACACCTCTGTAACAAGTAAAGAGATTGAATCAATAATAAAAACTTCCCAACAAAGAATGTCTAGAACCCGTTATCTTCATTGGTGAATTCTAAATATTTAGAGAAGAATTAGGCCCAATCCTTCTGAAACTCTTTCAAAAAAAAAAAAAAAGAAGAAAAAGAAACACTCCCTAACTCCTTCTCTGTGTCCACTTGATACTAAAGCTAGAAAAAGTGTCCATAAAAAGAACAAGTATATGGACCAATATCTCTTACAAACATAGATGTGAAAATTCTCAACTCCTCAACAAAATACAAGCAAACTAACCTAACAGCATATTAGAATGATTAAACACTAAGCCCACATCGGATTAATTCCAAGAATGTAAGGGTATTTCAACATGAAATGAATGTAATGTACCACATTGATAGAATGATGGGGAAAAACACATGATCATTTCAATTGATGCCAAAAAAGCATAAGACAAAATTCAAATTTTTTTCGTGATAAAAACACTCAGGAAACACAAGGGGAGGGAACTTCCTCACTGTTAGAAAGATAATGTTTAAAAACCCACAGCTAACATCATACTCAGAGGTGAAAGACTAAAAACTATTCCCCTAAGTTCAAGAATAAAACAAGAATGCCCAATTTTACCACTGCAATTGAAAATTTTACTGGAATTTCCAGTCACAAAATTAAGGAACAGAAGTCAGCCAAATTGAAAAAGATAAAGTAAAACTATCTGTAATTGCAAATTTGATCCTATATAGAGAAAATCCCATACATAGAAAATCCCAATGAATTTACAAAAAAGCTAGTAGACTTAATACACAAATTCAACAAAGCTGCAGGTTATAAGGCTAAAATGCAAAAATCAGTTGTGTTTCTATAAACAAGAAAGAAAATTGAGAAATTTCTTTTACATTAGCATACAAAAGAACAAAACACCTAAAATATATTTAATCAAGGAAATGAAAGATGTGTGCACTGTCAACTACAAAATATTGATGAAAATTTTTGTAGTGGACATAAATAAATGGAAATACAGCCTGAGTTCACTGATTGGAAGATCTAATAATCAATGATGACAATACCCTCGTAGTGATCCATATACCCAAAGCAATCTCTATAAAAATGCCATCTGCATTTATTGCAGAAACTGAAAAGCAAATGCTCAAGTTCATGTGAAATTGAAAGGGGCTCTGAATAGCCAAAATAATCTTGAAAAGAAGAAAAATGTCAGAGGACTTACTTCTCGGTTTCAAAATGTAGTACAAAGCAACGGTAATCATGATAATGTGGCACTGGCCTGAGGGTAGACACCCAGACCAAGGTAAAAGAATGGAGCCTCCAGAAAGTCACACGTTCATCTAAGGTCAATTCATTTCCAAAAAGGGAACTGAGGCCACTCAGTGGGGAAAGGATAGTCTCTCCAAAAAATGCTGTTGGTCCCAGAACATCAACCTGTTTAATTCCTCTACCCTGAAAGGTCACTACCCCTTCCTAGCACAAATAAGTTAATATGGTCATTGCCCAGATTTCCCTGAAGATTTAGAGAGCGATCGATCCAATGGGAGGAAGGAGGTGTAGCTGAGAAATTTCATTCTAACAAGGGATTATGGCTTCTGACTCATTATATAAATATTTCTTTTTATATTCTAGTATGTTAGAATAGTTGGAGGAAATACCTGAAATTGTTGAACTGTAATCTAGTAGCCTTGATCTTTGATAATTTTTGTAGAGCTATATAGCTTTTAGGGTGTGACCATGTGATTATAAAAACCTTTTGACACACTCGCTTTATCCAGTGTATGGGTAGATGAATAAGTAAATAAAGACAAAAAAAAATCCAGCATCAACAATAAGAAGATGAATATAGAACAGGAATAATTCTGACAAAATAAATGAGGTTTTACTTTCCTGAAATCAGTGGCATCTGCTTGCCTCAAGAAGAAACCAAAGTACCAAATGGAGACTTTTTTTTTTTAACACCACCATGAAAAATGGTCTTGAAAGCCAAGGCTCATGAAAACAAGAGTAAAGCTTGGGAGAGAAGTTTTGCTTTAGTTCCAAAAGGTTCGCTTTAAATATCAAGATCCAGGCCCCCAAGCATTCTGCCTATAAAATTACTACTAGAAACCAGATTTTTCAAACTGCTGGCTATGACCAATTAGTGAATTGTGAAATTAATGTAGTAACTTTCAAGTAGTTGTGTTTTTTTTTTTAATGAGAGGCTATAATTGAATAAAACACCAGTGTGCATCACATATAATAGGGAATAATAAAAAGAAAAAGGTCAGCAATGAAAGGAGAAGATAATCCCCTGATCTCTTTGCGCAATGCTATGTATTTGAAGAATTTCATAGTAATGACACTTTATTCTTTCCTCTATTAATTTTGGAGCAAGGAATATATTTCTATGAAAAGGGGGTGGTGAAATAGCGATATTCTCATTAAAATATTATTAGGACAATACAAAATAAAATTTGATGGAGAATTATTTTGTCATCTACTCTAAGCATAAAGAAATATGACACTGGTCAGGGCATAAAATTTGAAATCGCAATCATGAAATCGATGCCATTGCTTTTCAATGGAATACTGTATTAGAAGGTACTTTTAATTGGGCAATCACATTTTAATTCTCTGTAAAAGAACATGCAAGCTTCAAACTTTTCAAATGAACCATTTTGGGTCATTTAATGGCTTCTTTTGAGTTGTCCGCCACTATTTGCTTAATGAAAGATGAAATAGGTTGAGTTATGAATTTTAAGAACATTTACCATGCCAAAGAAACAGAGGTTTGAGAAAATTCTGAAGAAAGAGTATCATAAAAAATTGGTGGTACAGGTATTTGGTGCTATTGTAATTGAGAGGAGCAAAAAGAAAGAGCACTTGACAATCTTCACCAAAACAGAGGAATTTTGAATCACTGTGAAATAGACCTGCACAACCTTATTCAGTTTCTATTCTCAGCAGAAAACACTTCATAGAGTTCCTTCAAGGGATAAATCTTTACCAGGACATGATATCCCAGAGCCCCAATGTAAGGGTGATGTGGGTACTCAGATAGAAGGAAGAAGAAGAAAGATTTGAAAGGTGAAATCCTACGTGAAATATGGTTTGGGTGCACTACTGTTTCAAGTTCTTTGCAGTCAAGGCTGTCTAATAATTGACATATTTAAGAAATATGTTAAGTTCATAATCAAAGTTCTTATTTCATCAGTGTGACTGTCTCATCTGAGAATGAAGAAAACAGTAGAATGTCAGCAATCTGGAGTCTTCATTACCAAAATCCACAGTTTCAGTAAGGTTTAAATCACTTTCCAAGCATCTTTGCCTTCTGAAGAAAAGTATTTTTAAGTATGTAAGTCTCTAGTTAGTGGATTTTGAAAGGAAGATATTATTTTAACCAATGGAATATTGTTTTTGTTTGTTTCTCATTGTTATTCGTTATTTCAGCAAATATTAATCAAATACCTCCTACTCTCCAGAATTTCCTACCACTGCTGCTCTCTTCTCTTTTCACTCTATTCTTCAAGCTCATCAAAAATGCAAAAAGCAAGACCAAGCAATTTTTTTTTGAAAGACTGCCAACAGTGCAGTTTCCACTATTGTGGAAAAACGGAAAAATGAAGTGTTGTGTACTACAGCATACAATACAGTGAATTGAAATGGAAAAAACAATGGTGTTGGGAAAACTGGGTGTTCACATGCAAAAGAATGAATTGGGGTTCCAAACTCATGCTATATACAAAGATTAACACAAAATGAATCAGTGATATAAATGTAAATGCTAAAACCACAGACCCTTAGAAGGAAATGTAAGGAAAATTCATGTTACTTCGGATCTGGCAGTGACCCTTAGAAATGAGTTCAAAAGTATGAAAAACAAAAATACACAAAACTAAAAACATTTCTGCATCAAAAGACACCAGAAAACGAAAAGATAAAATTCATAATGGAATATAATATTTGCAAACCATATATCCGATAAAGATTTTATATGCAAAATAATATAAATGACTCTTACAACTCAGCAACAATAAGAAAAATAACCCAAGTACATGTGGCTGAAGGATTTAAGTTGACATTTCTTCAAAGAATATTTAAGATGCTCAGCAAAATTAGCTACTAGGGAAATGCAAATTGAAATCCAATGATATACCACTTCCCACTAGGATCGTATTAACAATAATAATGAAATGGTGAAGAAGTAGAGAAATTGGAAAGCTGTATATTGCTGATCAGAATGTAAATGGTGGAGCCATTGTGTAAAATATTTTTTGATTCCTCAGAAAGTTAAACATATGGTAATATGACCTAGCAATCCTGCTCCTAGGTGTATATGAGAAAAAATGAAAGCATGTACATACAAGCATACACATGTTCAAAGCAGCACTATTCATAATAGCCAAAAGGTGGAAATAACTCAAGTATTGCTCAATGGATGAAGGAATAAACCTTATATATATATATATATATATATATATATATATAAAATACACATTTGGTGTGTATATATATATATATAAAACACATTTATATATATATAATACACATGTGGTGTATTATATATATATATATATATATACAAAAATGGAAAATTGTTCAGTTATAAAATAGAATAAAGTACTGATAACGCTACAACTTGGATGAACCAATGGAACAATATGCCAAGTGAAAAATCCCCAAACCAAAAGCCTACATGTATGATTACATTTATATGAAATATCCAGAATAGGTAAATCCATAGAAACACAAAGCAGACTGGAATTATCCAGGGTCCGGGGCAATAAATGAATGGAGTATAAATGCTTAATGGATTTGGCTTTCACTTTTAGGGTTTACTTTTGGAATTAGATAGAAGTAGTGGTGGCAAAAAAATGATGAATGTACTAAATGGCTAACCATTCACTTTAAAAGGTTTAAGTTTATGCCATGTGACTTTCACCTAAATTATTTAAAAAGTAAATATACCCCTCATTCTCATTACTGAATATCCCACACTTAAATGTTTTGGTGAACACTTTGAGATACTTTCTGTGACCATGCAATCATATGTAATATCTACAAACTTCTTTTAAGTTAAAATGAGAGCAGATTATAATTCAATTGTACAACTTTTTTTTCCACCTTAAACCTTGGGCACATTTTCTCATTTGTATACAAATGGCATTTTAACAACTATAGGACTACATTGTAATTTGTTGTGGTTTCATACTTCATTTAATTATTCTTAATCCCTCAACACTTGCCTCATTGATAGAAACTTATTTTATTTTTCTCCTGAGTTTGGCTGGTAAAATCAATGTGAATTGAATGTCATTATATATATACATTATATTTTCTGAAAAACTGCAAGCATACCTAAAGCATAAGTTTGTAGAACTGGACTATCTAATATGTAGAGTATGCTTTATTTTTTAATAGCTATTGCCAGGTGGCCCAACAGAAACTTCATGCTGGTTAAAATTTCTAATAAAGTAATGTTAGAAAAAAAAAGAATGTTAGTTCCTATTGCCTTAGTACTATTTCCAAAACTGTAATTACAATGTAAGTGAAAAAGAAAGTAGAAATGTATGTTAAAAATCAGGACACACATGTTGTACTCTTAGAGTTGAATAAGCTTCTATCTGACATACCTTTCCTAAGGTAGTAATTCCAAACTTTGGAAAAAAGACAATAAATAAATACTTGAATGTTTGGAAAAGGGAAAACAGACAGATCTCAGAAAAAAGATCACAAATAAAATATGTAAACAGCACAGTATGAGTTTCATAGTTTTATGGCTTTTGGAATGAGATAGAACTTTCAACATGGTGAGAACATCAAGAGAAAATCTGCAAAATTTCTAGCTTGAACAGCCAGAAGAGATAGTTTGGAGAAAAAAACAGGCGGCTTATCAGAAAGAAGAGACACCCATCAGTGTGTGCTCCAAATATTGTGTTTAAAATCTCCCTATAAATTACAAATATTTGTAATCCAGAGGAAGACTAGTAGAAAAGAAGAAACAGAGGGGGAAAAATAGAAAGCAAATTGAAAAATGGTAGACTAAATCCAACCATATCAATGAGTATATTCATATATTAAGTGGAAACATTCCACTTAAAAGGTAAAGAGTTTCAGAGTGCATAAATTTGTAAACCCCAACTACGTGCCATCTACAAGTGGTGGACTTTAAGATAAAGATACAAGATGTTTAATGTAAAAGGATGTAAAACCTTGCATTCATCAGGTATAAGATGGAGGGGCTATATTCAAGTCAGATAAAGTAGACTTCAAGGGAAAGAGGATTATCAAAGTAAAAAAGGGCATTACATAATTATAAATTATTATTATAAATGATAATTTTTGTCAATTTTGCAATAAGATATATTAATTGTAATTGGTTTTGATTAATATCAGAACTTCAATACACATAAAACAAAAGTTCACATTTTGAAACAATAAAGTAGACAATTTCAGCAATTATAGCTAACATGGTTGTTAGCATCGCCTCTCTGTGCAGTGATAGAACAACCTGATGACATGAATGACATTATAAACAACATTGGCCTAATTAATATGCATGGAAAATAATACATAAAACTGCAGAAAACATTATTTTCAAGAGCCCATGATACATATACAAGAGTACACCATATGCTTATGTATGAAGCAAATCTCAAAAAGTTTAAAATTATTGGAGTATATTTTCTAACTAAAATGAATTAAATTAGAAACAATACAATAAAACATTAACTAGAAAACCTCAAAGTAATAGAATTTTTAAAAAATACACTTCCAAATAATATGTTGGTTAAGGAAGAATGGCAGGACAAATTAGAAAATACTTCAACTGAATGAACATGAAAATACAATGTACAAAATATGTGGGTCTCTAAAGAAATGGTTAGAAGGAGTTTAATAACTGTGAATATTTATTAGTAGGAGGGTGTATTAGTTAGGGTTTTCTAGAGAAACAGAATCAACATGGAACACCTGCAAATATAAAATTTAAAAAGTGTCTCACGTGACCCCAGGAATGCAGAGGCCAAAATCCGCAGGGCAGGCTGTGAAGCCGACGACTCTGATGGAGGGTCTGGATGAACTCCACAGGAGAGGCTCACCAGCCAGAGCAGGAATAGAACCTGTCTCTTCTGAGTCCTCCTTAAAAGTCTTCCCGTGATTAGATTAAGCATAACTCATTACAGAAGACACTCCCCTTGGCTGATTACAAATGGAATCAGCTGTGCGTGCAGCTGATGTGATCATGATCTAATTCTATGATATGTCCTCATTGCAACAGACAGGCCAACACTTGCCCAACTAGACAGACAGGTACCACAACTTGGCCAAGTTGACACATGTCCCTGACCATGACAGAGGGTATGGTAGAAAGGTCTAAAATCAGAGACGTCAAGGGGGTCAAGGGCAGTTCAGTAGTACAATTCTCGCCTGCCATGCAGGAGACCAGAGTTCAATTCCTGTCCTGTGCAATTCCCAAAAACAAAGCAAAGAAGCAAACAAACACACAAACAAAAAACTCAACAAATGGTGCTGTAATAACGGGGTGCTCACATGGGAAAAGAATGAAATGTGACCTCCACCATACAGCATACAAAAAAATACTTTAAAATCAGTGACTTCAGTTTTCACCTTAAGCTAGGAAAAAGAGAGCAAAGAAAGTCAAAGGAAGGAGAATAAGGGAAATGATAAAGAGAAGAGCACAAGTCATTGAAATGGAAATGATGAAATAGAGAAAACTAAGAAAGGTAACCTGTTCTTTCACAATTCGTTTTATGAGGCTAGCATGAATCTAACATTAATATCTGACAAAGATCTTACCAAAAAAATAAAAGCATAGATGTAAAAAACAACAACAAAAAAATACATAGAACACAACAATATTCAACATTAAATTAATATTAGCAATGAATCCAGCAATTTATAAAAGGGGAATATATCAAGCTACTCCAAGACTACAGTCTTGATTTAACAGTTGGAAATCAACACCATAAGCTCCCATATTAAAAGAATAATGGGAGAAAAAAAAGAATAATGGAAGAAAACCACATGACCATTTCAACATTTCCAGAAAAAAGAATTAGACCAAATTCACACTTATTAATTACAAAAATCTGGGCAAACTAGAAATATAAGAAAACATTCTTAATCTAATAAAACACATTTATAGAAAATCTATAGTCTGTATTATACTTATTAGTGAAATATTGAACAAAGTGTCCTGTCAAAGATACTATATGATGATTGTGAATTTGAGTCTCCAAAATTTCACTCCTTGCACAGAAGGGTGAACCTCAGAGAGCAGCAAGTGCAGTAAAGCCAGAAAAAAGCCAAGCACTGGACAAGAAGAAGTCAAACCATTTCTACTGGATGAAACAATCATTTATGTAAAAAATCTTAAAGAGCCTACAAAATAATGACTAGAACTACAAAATAAGTTCAGCAAGGGCCCAGGATACAATGTTAATCATAAAATAAATTGTACTTTTGAATATTTGCAGCAGAACAAGTGGAAAGGAAATTGAAAGTAAATCTAATTTACAATAGCATTAAAACATAAAATAATTAAGGATAAATTTAGCAATCGATGTACAAGTTATTTTCTCTGAAGTCTACAGAGCATTGCTGAGAGGAATTTTAAGAGATGTAAATAAATGAAGACATTATAAAATGTTCAGGGACCAAAAGGGCCAATATTGTTGGGGTGCCAATTACCTTCAAATTGAGCTATAGATTAAATGCAATCCAAACTAATGGAAATGCAAAGGATATACAGGATATACAAAGAAATATATATTTTTAAAAGAACAGAATTCAATACTTAATACTATTAAGCTATACTAGTTCAGAGTGTGTACTGCTATATGGGTTAGCAAACAGATAAATGAACAAAATAGATTTTGAGAAATCTAGAAAAAGTTACATTATACAGTCATTTACTTTTTGAGAAAGATGCCAAAGCAATCTAATGGGGAGAGAAAAGTCTTTTTAAAAAAACTGATGCTAGAGTAAACAGAAATCCATGCGGTTTAAGAAAAGAAAGAAGTAACCTTGAACTCTCCCTTACACTGTATACAAACAATCGAGATAGATCTCAGATTTAAAGAAAAAGCTAAAAGCATATAAAGCTTTCAGAAGAAAGAAAAAAAGAGAATACATTTGGATCTTGGGGTAGGCAGTAGTTTGTTAGATAGAAGATACATAGTAAAGTTCATAAAATAAAAATGATAAATTAAATATAATCAAATTAAAACTCATCATCAGACTGTTAAATAGGCAAGCAAATATATATATATATATATACATATATACAAATATATATGATATACAGGACAGTTTGGGATGATCTGTGTACTTTGTTGAAAGGATTTGAAGTGAAGGTTCAAGAAAAGTATGAAGAAATAATGAACACAGAAGTTTCAGAGCAATTTGATACATTTTTGAAGTTTACAAATGATCAGATAATGCAATGATATGGAAAACAGCCTGAGATTTATGTTTCACTAATTGTGTTTTCTCCATTTGCGGGCTTCCTTCTTGTTGCATTTTTCCAAGAGGTACCAATTATGACATGCAGCAATGTCAATACCCCCATGTGTATACAGATTATTTCACATTTCCTCGGTGTCAAATATTCTTAGACAGCAACTGGTTTGGGGGATTTCCCTGACGTCATTGCCACCTGGATGTGATCCTTTGCTACTTGTATTAATATCTATGGCCTCATTTGCTGTATCATTACAATGTAATTATATATAAAATTCTTCCAACTTTTCATAATGTTTACAATTTTTCATTATATTTGTTGGAAAAAGTTTGGGACCTACTGACAGCTCCATTTCTAATATTCGCACGAGGTCTTTCTCTCATCCCTCTTTTTCATTTGGATCTCAGTTCTTCCAATTCTTTTGAACCCTGACATTTTTCATTAATGATATGTTTGCAAAGGATTAGAGCAGGTATTCAAATGATTAGAGCAGCATGCCCTTCACTGGCTGTGCACATTAAACTCTAGAATGATGTTTCAGACTGAAGTTTGCCTGTTTTTAATTGTGTACTACAACCAAGGTGTAATCAGTTATTAATAATTTAGAATGTAATCCCAGGACAATAGTAAGTAAATAGTTGACAGAGCTTCTTAGGTAACTGTGAAAGGAAAAGGCATTTCTGTATTCCAGGACTTCTTGGGTTTCAGAATGGGTTCACATGATTTTCTTTTGCTTTTTTTTCTGGTTATTCTATATATTCTATCAGTCATTATAATCAAATGTTCACTGCTGCATTTTTCCCAATGTATCATTGTTTTGCTGCACTTGTAGTACTAGAATATAATTGGAATAATAAAACATTTACTTTCAATCTACTTCTTTTTTTTAATGTGCAGATGGGTAGTGTGTGAATAAAACCAGGCTTTTAAATGTAATATATGACATATTATTTTATGATAAATATATGAGATATATGTTAAAGGACTGGTGTTTAAGATAAATAATATTAAGTCCTAATTCACTTAATATTAAAAAGACAGACAACTCAAGAACAGAGGTGTAAGGTATTTTAACACGGACATCAATAGAAAGGCATTTGATTGGTCAATATACCAGGTACCCAACATCAGTATTCATCACGAAAATGCAAATTAAAACCACAATGAGATACCACTATACCCCTTCCAGAATGTCTCAACATTCTAATAAAGTGAAAACATCATATGTTGTTGATAATGCAGAACAACCACAACATTTGTGAATTGATGGTGGATGTGTGAATAGCAAAACAATTCTAGAAAATGGTTTGGACAATTCTTATGAAAGTAAACAAACATCTCCGTTATGACTCAACAATTACATTACCAGGCATTTACCCAAAAGAAATAAAATTATCCAACAAAGAAGTCTTGTACAAGGTTAATCATAGCTCTGTCATTTACAATGGCCACATAATGGAAACAGTTCAGATAGCCAAATGCTAGTCAATAGATCAACAATCTTGGTGTATTCATGCAGGGAATATACCTCAGCAATTAAAATTAACAAAGTACTGATACACATCACATAAATGAATTGAAAACCATAATGCTGAGTGAAAGAAGCTTTATAGAAAGAATAAATAACAATTATATAATTCTATTGACATAAACAGGCAAGATTGAACTATAACGAAAAAAAGTCAGAATAGTTGTTAATTCTGGATGAGAAGGATATGATCATAAATGGGTATGAAGGAAGTATCTGTAGTGATGGTTATATGGTTATAATTTTATAAGGGTTTGGTTACACAGATATTTGCCAAACTCGGTGAATGTACATTTAAGATTTGTGTATTTCATTTTATGTAAATTGTGCCTCAAAGAAAACAGTGTAAACACATAACTCTAGTTAATGATATTCATGCTGAAATATTTAAGGGAATGTTACTGATGCTTGCAATTTACTTTGAAAAGCATTTAAAAACTAAGATAATTTAATCGGTAGATGGAAGCAACATAACTGGATAGTTCCATAACTGTAAGAGCAGTAAAGGGATAATTGATGGTAGAATAGTAGTTTGTGTGAGTGTTCACTATAAAATTCTTCCAACTTTTCATAATGTTTACAATTTTTCATTATATTTGTTGGAAAAAGTTGGGGATCTACCGACACCTCCATTTCTAATATACACACGAGGTCTTTCTCTCATCCCTCTTTTTCATTTGGATCTCAGTTCTTCCAATTCTTTTGAACCCTGGCTCCCTACAACATTAAGTAATGTATTTATATGTTCAGTTTTATCATATAAAGAAAATTCAAATTTATCATACAAAAAATTTTAAAATTACTATACACAAAATTTTGTAGAAAAACAAAATAGAGAACTACTCTCCAGGCATCATTCCAACATAGATTAGTTATTGAGTTTTAGAGCTTCACATATTCTTTTTGGAAAAGTTTGAATAGAATAGAATTGCCTTTTCCTTAATATTTGATTTACTTTATTGGGGAAGAACCCTGGGCTTGGATTTTTCTTTCTTGGGTACTAAAATTTAAATTTCTTTAACAGATACAGTAATATCCAAACTCTCTCTGTTCTTGAGTTTGCTTTGATAGTTTCTTGTCTTTTAAGGAATCTTTCCATTTCACCTAATTTGCCTTTTAAGGAATCTTTCTATTTCACCTAATCTATTTGACCTAATTTGTCAAATCCAAATATATATATTTAATCCCAGCTTGTTCACTGCACTTGACATTCTATTCCTGCATCATAAAACCATGTATTTTGATAATGCTAAAAAGTTTTCTAAAATTTTGTCAAGAATGTTACAATAAATTTCCTTATATATTTGTTATTTCTAACTCTTCAGAATAGTGGTCTTTTTCCATTATTCTATAAAAATTATTGTTTTAAGGCCTGTATATGTGGGTTTTATGAAGGAAAACATGTTTGCATTTGCTGTTGTTTTAATTTAATAACCACACTGGCTGCTACATAGACAGTTCTTACATATTTGGAGATGTTATTTTAATTCTAAAGTGATTTATTAGGCATAAAAATTGCATTTTCTTGTAATAAGGTATATGAGTTGGAGGATTGTCACGGCATTTTGACCAAAATTGTTAAGAATTTCTTCTATGACCACATATTTCTTATTTTACTTATCACTTATTTTTATTTACAAAAAAACATTTCTCTTTTACTGGTATTTCAGTGGATTTCTACATTGGTTTCCTTACTGTAGCACTAACTGAAAAAAAAAAACAATATTTACATGTTATTGTTAATGAAAGTCCAGACATTATTCATATTTCCTTAGATTTTATCTCATGTGTTATTCTGTGCCAGGTTCCCATCCAGGACACCACATGACACCTACCTGTCTCCTTAGGCTCCTGCTGGTTGTGACAGTTTATCAGATTTTCCACATTTTTGATGACCTTGACAATTTTGAAGTGTACTGGTCAAATAATTTTGTAGGATATTCCTCTGTTGGGTTTGCTGATCTTTTTCTCATGATTAGACCAGGGTTATGGGTCTGGGGACGCCCACAGAAGTAAAGTGTCACTTACATCACATCATGCAAAGAGTGCATAGATCAATGTGATTTTATCACTGTTGATTGTTTCCATGATCACTGGGCTCAGGTAGCAAGTGCTAGGTTTTTGTACTTCAAAGTTATTCTTTTTTTTCAATGTGAATGTAGGTAGACAATGTGAGTGCAAATAAGAAGTAGAGAAACAAAGGTCCTTGTGGCTTTATATTTTAATGTTTCTTGCTCTCATCTCTACATAAATACTATACCTGTTTAAATGTTCAGCTCCAAAGAGAACAAAAGAGAAAACTATACTGGCTAGGACTTGAGATATGCTGTAACTGTACATGTCAGTGCCTCTCAATTTCTCTAGACCTCTAGATTTTATCCCATCAACAGTCTTGGTTTCCTTAAGAACATCTTAAGTTGAATAAGAACCTTGAAACTCTTTTTAGCTGTTACCAATTCTTCTTACAGTGGAGTCCTGTTGATGAAGGGGCAAAGAATGGAGGAGGGAGAAATGTAAAATCGAATGACTAAGTATCAGTCCCTTAATACACTTCTATCCCTGAACTGTAATCTTCACAAGAGTTTGTTACCTAATTTTTTCCCTTCCCCTCCTTAAATGGGGCAGGAAAGTTAGAGGGGCTGGAGTTAGGAAATTTTCATTCTCACTCTGCGAGATATGGCTCTTATAAAGTCTCTTTCACTGGAGCGTAGGCTTTTATTGTGAGAACATATTAATCATAATTCTAAATGCTCATCTTCCTTTCCTCTGCCCATGACAAAAGTTTATGATTATTATTATTACTATTAGGGCTTTTCATCATGAGAAGCTGGTAGAGGCCCTGGAGGTAAGACCCATTTAAGACTGAAACCAGGAGTTTCTCACTCTGAAACTGGTTTAAACTTTGTCTCCAACAATCATCAGTATCACCATTTCAATGTCCCTTACAAGTAGAGCTGCAGCAACTTCTGCTCTATGGAAGCAGATTTAGATGTGACTTGCTGGATGCGTCTGTCTCCGCAGATTTCTGGCTGCTGCTTTGCCCTCAATGTAGGAGTGTGTGCATCTGATTACATGAACACATATGCACATGACAGAGAACAAGAGAGAGAACTTCACTTTTAACAAGGCATATTCTATCTAGATCCAGTAATCTTTGAACATTTATCTCTTTTCGAGGGTAACATAACCTCTTTATAGGTTCCACTGTAGAAAGTTCAGTTGATTTGTACAGTTCTGTACACAATTAACTAAACCAAAATGTTTTTCTCTATGATAGTAAATCAGAAGAAATGGGGTATCTCCTTATGTTTTACTGCCTGAGAACACAAAACAACCTGGACTTCCCAGAATGCATTGTGCAAATAATCAGTTGATTTTCTTGATGCTTCATTGGGTTATAGCATAAAGTAAAAAATAAAAATCCAAGAGTAATGTTTTTCTGTATCTTCTCCATTCTTATTTGAGAATTCCTACCCTTATTGATTACAGAAAGAAATGTGCTATGTGTTAGACTATATTCTGCTTCCTTAAAAAAAAAGTAAATCCCACTCAGAAAAGGGAGATTGGCTTTTTCTGTTCTCCTCGCTCTCACACTTCTCACATCATGAAAAGGGGTTTTAGGAGGAGACAATATTTTACTTCCTAAGTTTCTGGAGAAGATGGCATTTGTTTTCTGACATTATACCCTACTTAATCCATTGAATAAAATTTCTGTAAGACTAATATTTTTATGAATCTAAAAAGTAAAATATAATTGGGTAAAATCCTTGTCTGTTCTTTCCAACAGCTGGTTCATTTATTTGTCAGGCTGGTTTATTTCCACTTTCCTAAAGAGTGTATTCTGTTTTTTTCGGAAGGTGATTTTGGCTTGCATCATGGGCATCATGAATGTTAATTTTTAAAGATTTTGGAATCTGATATTTTTCCTTAATAGTTGAATTAGCTTGGATTGTTACTATGGCAACTCTGTTTTTTGGGTGGCAGCTTCCATATCAGGTCTTAGTTTGCCTGTTTGTTTTTTAATCTTTTGGTGAGTTTCTTAGAATCTGTTCTGAAATGAATGTTATAGGGATCAGACATGTGGCTAGAATAAATTTATGGATTCCCTCTCGGCTTTTTCTACTCTGAGTTTCCCTCACTCTTTGATTTCCTGGCTTCAGTTTTCTGGCTCTCCTGCCCAGAAATTCTATGTTGTTTTTTAATTTTTGTTTTCCCCACTGGCTCTCCTGCCCCTATCTCTGTACACCATGCCAACTGCAGCTAGCCCGAGGCTAAAAGCTTCAAAAATGAAAAGTCACTTTGTAAAGTTCTGCTTTTCCCATTTCCTACAGCGTTAGTTCTCCCAAGTGGTCTGTCTCCTTCCATTCTCTCTCCGTTGTCTCCAAGTAGTTGCTCCTTTATTAGGTCAGGTTTAAAAGTGTTTTCTATGTATGTGTATTGGGGTTGATGGATCCATGGACGTCTTATTTCATCTACCAACATTAGACAAAAATTGTTGTTTTTTTAAATACAAGAGATATTTGGGAAAGTATTTTGCAAAGTTAAATATTTAAAAAATCATTATGTCTATTATTTTTACTATTGTTGCTACTCATTTCTCTGTCCATAAAACTTTTATCAGAGAACATGGCCTGCCTGATCAGAGAACATGGCCTGCCTGATTACCGCTTTTTAAATGTTTTCGGATTCCCCTTTTGCACCCCCAAAATTGTCATATATTGACATGTAAGGTAATGAAGATAAATGGCAGACTCATTTTATGGATGACATATTCTCTCAAATTAGATAATGCTTGTTAAATTCGTAAGTTATGTACTTTGTATTCTGCAGTTTCATTGTATATATTTAAGGTTTAATACTAGAAATATATATAATATATATATATATTCCTTAAGTTTTGATTCTAGAAATATAGATGCATACTGATGGGTAGTTTTCTTTGGAATCTATGTTAATACTTTCAAAAAGGTTTATGTTTGTTATTTCTTTGGGTGGATTTTACTTTTATCTCATGTAGTGTTTTCATTCTTAATATCCCTTTACTTAGTCATAATATGGCCATTTGTTTCTTATTTTGTTTTGCCTCATATATTTATCAGTTCTTTTATTTCTATGTTTTTTGTGGTTTTTATATCATTTTAGATATAATAGCTTATACATAGAAATAGTTTACTAAATTAATCAGATTACCTGTTAACATTTTCAATATTTAAGTTAAAAGAATAGCATAAAGAGAAAGAATGGTATATTGAATCCCATCCACCTATAACCAACAATCAAAATCAATCATGATTTAGCCAAACTTATTTGATGGATCACTTTCTCTGTGGTTGCTGAATAATTATTGAACATTTGTGACCCTCTGTTACTTCACCTCAACATAACAGTGTGAGTATTTTAAAATTATGAATATTTTCTTAATAGCTATGATGGCATGATTACACCTAAGAAATTTAATGATTACTTCCTTTGATCATCTGCTACTCAGTCCCTAATCCAAAAAGCCCCCATTGTTTCAGTATCCTTTTTTATGGTTTGTTAGTTTAAAATAGGACTTAAACAAAATCCACCAGTTTTTGGTTGTTGTATCCTTTATGTGTTTTTCCCTAGAGCGGTCCCCTCCCCTGTTATTTTTATTTATGTTTCTCATTCTGCACTATTGATTTGTTGATGAAATCAGGTCAGTTATAACCTGTTGTACCAAATCTCACATTCTCAATATATCTGTTTTTTTTTTTTTTGGTTGCTGATACTAATATTTCTAATTCAAATTTAATTTTGACTTCATTTATTTTAGATTTACATTTTCTTTTCTTTCACACCGAATATCATGATTCTTAACAACATTAACATAAATAATATTAGATTCATTTATGGTTTAGCTGAAATGGTTGTAAAATAATAGTACTTTATTATTGCTTATATTAAGACTTTTGAGGAAACTTTACATTTCTTTGCCTTATAGTTTTCCTTAGAAAGATTCTAACAGGCAAAATAATGTTTTTTAAAAAGATGAAATAATTGTGAATTTTGCAATTGTAAGTAAAATGTGCCTTTTAGTTTTTCTCTTTTATTTACATAAAAGATAGACTTACATTGTAATTTTCTTCCCTTCACAGGTTAATTGGATTTCATTTCAAATCAGTATTCACAGATATTCCTCTCTCCATTTCACATTTGCATTGTATTCCAATTTACACATGTATCATAATTTATTCAGTCTCCAAGCAGTGTTTATCATAATTTTTTGCTTTTCAAATAATACCCCAAGGAATAAACTTAAACATAAATGGCTTTCCACTTGACCTAGAGTTCTAGACATGGGCAGTATGAAGGAAAAATGCATATTTAATTTTGATAGATATGTCTTCAGTGTATGTGTATGTATTTGTGTGTATATAATTTTGGGAGGCTTATATTTGGGGATAATAGAACTTGGTTATGTATGTTCAATCCAGCATTTCCAAATCACGTTTAGCCGCTGGATTTTCTTTCATTAGAACATCCACTACATCTTGGAAAATATATTTTGAGAAGCAATGTTTTGCTGCTTTTATATAAAAAAAACATTTTCTATTATGATTTCCATGTATGTAATGTAAATATGTGCATGCATGTATATTTTGTGTGTATGAATTTATATGTATGCACATATATGTACATGTGTGTATATGTACATGTGTGTCTTTTACCAAATTTAGTAAATTGAATCTCCTAATGTAAAATTCTCTCTGATTCACCTGAATCACCTGTACAATGTGGTTTTGTTCAATTTAATGTATCTAATTCATGATTGCTTCAAATATAAAGTAATAAAAAAACCCAGAATTTTTATTAGAGTTATAGATAATATATGAAGTTTAGAATCTGTGATGGAACTAGAGAACTAAATTGATAGCCATAATTGTTATTTCCATTGAGAAGCAGCATGGTTTTTTACTGCTGTTTAAATATTGCAAGCTCTCAGCCATACTTTCAACGTGCTTTTTTTGAAAACTGGGCAATAAAATGAGATTAAATAATCTACCTCATACAATGACTGGCACACAGAAAGAGTTTAATACAGGAAAGGCATTATTTTTATAAGCTTGGTTCCATAGTACTTAGCAGAGGACTCAATGTATAAAAAAATAGCATTCCCCTATATCTGTAGAATTAAATTTTTTAAAAGCCATCTAAAAATTTCAGGATAAAAAATGTCAAAATATTGTTGCAACTGGATTTTGGAGACTCATAACCATTTTATCATTCTCTCAGTCTTTGGAACACATTTGCTACTTCATGATGATAAAAATCATACATACTATTATTTATCTACTTATTTATAAAACGAGTAAGCAAAGATGAATTCCCAAGAATGGAAAGAACATTAAAACAAAGACGCTTACAGACTTTATATGTGACAACAAAACAGTAAGTACGCACATATGGGCTTGGAATAAGTACGCTCTCTTTTCAGTATTAAAGTCCACAGTTCCCCATGATATTGATAGGAGTCAAAATTCTTGCATTGAATTATATAAAAATACTGTCACCCCCCCACTATAATGTATTAAAGAAAATCAGTTCCCACACCCACTTTTCTAATTAAAGTTTATTCTTCCATTTCAAAACTCCTTTCTCTCTATTTTTCTTTCCATTTCACTTAATTAGGTGGCTTTGGGGATTGTGCATATATATATATATTTTTTTACATGGACAGGCACCAGGAATCGAACCTGGGTCCTCTGGCATGGCAGGCAAGCATTCTTGCCTGCGGAGCCCCCGTGGCCCACCCGATTGTGCATATTTTATGTCCCTAAATACGGCAACTTATTTGTCATTCATATTATTGTTGCTGATATTTGATCCATCACTTTCTCTGGATATTATTCTTTCTCTCCAAGAGTAAGTTAGAGTTCTGACAGTGTTACTTGCTCATATTTTACTATAGCCCACATAACACTTCATTACACCAAGGCAATTGCATTTCTATTCTAAAATCTCAGTTGTAAATTTTTCAAAATAAAAGAGAAAAGTAGGAGAAGGCTAACAGAATTCTAGCATCTGTTTTAATAATCATAACAATGGTTAGAAGTAAATTTACAAAGTATACTATTTCATCTAATTGTAGTTGATGAAATTCTAACCAAAAGTTAAAATTATGTCCCTGGTCTAGGGACACAAAAACAATACATGTACAAAAATTGTGAAATAAAAATGAAATAAATGAGTTAATGCAAAATGAGCAAAAGATTATATATATATACATAAAAGATTATATATATACATATATATGCGCATATGTACATACAGAAACTATCAAACATACTTTGAAATTATTTTTTGTTTCTTAGCTATTCTCATTTCCCTTTTCCAAACATTAGACCAATTCAAAAGGAACACCAGTTTATCATGGAGTATAATCTTTCAATATATTTTAAAGCAACTTTACCATACCTCTAAGGGTTTGGCTATTTCCCTCTTCTCACCATGTCTGCTTGACAGATTAAAATAGAGTCAATGGAAGACATTCCCAGCTATATATATTCTCAGGAAGAATTTATGGATGAGAGACATTTCTGTCCTGAAGACATATTTTTCCATGCATTGTTTCATTAACTTCCCCAAATAATAGTGTCATGGAATATTATCTGCAGATCCATCCTTTCCTTTCACTTCTAAGCATATTTGAAACTTGAGACAAGTTATTAGTTTTATTAAAATATGTAATTATCAGGAAATGCTCCACATCTCTCTAAGCAAAATAAATACCTTCTTGGATGAAAATATGTGTGTGTATATATATATGCATAAATATATACATATATATGCACATATGTACATACAGAAACTATCACGTTGGACATGTTTATTTCAAGTGGCTTGACTTAAAACAAATCAATCTGAAATACATTTTAAATATCCCTGTGGGAAAAAAGAGCTAAGCAATGCAAAGGAAGTTTAAAAAGAGGTACTTCCAGGTAGGCAAAGCATCATATACATTTTAATAAAGTTATTGAAGGTGTAAATAAATTCTAATACAAAATATGATCTTAAAATCGAAAATCACAAGGGCTGCAGCTCCTAACTATAGAACTTAATTTGTAAGGACAACTTTATATGGCATGCTATTTATTTCCCATGGACCGCTTTATATGGCATGATCACACAAGTTGGGTACCAACAGTGATGTATTTTACCTGATGGTTCTCTAAGGATTCTCTAAAGCAATACATGGTAGTAGGTGGAGCTGGCTGAATATGGCTATGCATATGTGAATATCAAAAATTAAGTTTAATATTCATTATCTCCATTCTGTCACTCAGTCATGTACCAATGTCTAGGTCACATGCCATCTCAGGTTATGCTCTGCTTTATTTTACATCCTTCCTATTGTCACAACTTTCCACTGTATGTGAGACACCCTCAAAAACTGTACCACAAAAATGACTGGACAGTAGCATCTGGCAGAAGCAATGCAAATCCTACTTAGGGGACAGAGCTTCAACTAAAGGTTTGCTTGACTCCTGCAGACGAAGTTCAGATCAACAAAAGCTCACAATCTAAAATGATCAATTTCTCCAATTCACAAGTCACAATGAATAAGCATCATTAGAAATGGATGTTTCACAGCAAGATTAAACCTATCAGCAGTTCAGAATATGGAATTATGTGATAGGGAATATAAGCCAGGTGAGTTTAATAAGTTATAATAAAATATGGAGACAGTAATAAAAATGACAACATGTCTGTTTTAGTTTCTTAGGCTGCTTAGGCAAATACTATGAAATACCATGTCGGGTTAAACAATAGGAATTTATTAGCTCACCATTTTCAGGCTGGGAAAATGTACAAATCAAGGCATCATCAATCGCATCAGGAGAATGCATTCTCCCAGAAGACTGTGATGGTCTGAGACCAACTGCGGCAATCTTTGCTCCTTAGCTTCTCTACATGGTGGCCTCTCCTGGCTCTCCATTCTCTTCGAGATACCACTGAATTTCAGCTTCTAGCTGCACCCTATGCTATTCCAATAAAAGGATTAAGAACCATCCTAATTGGCCTGGCCCACACATTAACTGGAGTAACCTCATCAAAAAGTCCTATTTAGAATAGGTTCACACCTACAGGAATGGTTTAGATTTAATAATATGTTTTCCTGGGGTACACACAGGTTCAAACCACCACAATGTCTTTACACAGTCATTGTGCTCGAAAACTTATCCTAGAAATATTTAATCATCTAGGACAATGCACCCGAGTGTGATTGTCTTTTGTTTCATTATAGCTGAGACACAGTGACTGTGAGTTTATTTGTAGACTTCACTCACAAGAAATAAACCCCGGGCGATACACCAGTGGCTCAATGGCAGAATTCTTGCCTGCTGTGCTGGAGACCTAGGTTCCTTTCCTGAAACCTGCCCCTGTTAAAAAAAATAATAATAACCCCCACATTACTAAATTATTCCCTTTTAGTTGTGTTTTGTATCCAACCTGGTACTTTTAATCTAAAATCCCTTTATAAAATTTCCTACAAAAACTCAGCTCCTAAAATGCCTTTTGAAATAGTCTCTCTTATATTTTATATCATTAATTAATGTGCTGAATAAAAAAAGATTTTCAACTTGTGATCATTTTATAATTGTCAATTTTTAAACTTTATAAAAATTATATTTTAACAGATGTAACAGAAAATACCTCTGCATTTTTAAAAGGATTCAAAGAAGACAGAAACAAAAATGCAATCATTGAAATTTAAAATGCAACTGAAGTTTTAAAAGGACCTGTGACAAAGCTCTAGAGAATAAGTGAAACTGATGAAGAATTTGTCTATTTCACATCTACTAGAAACTAAAAGATAAGTTATAAGAGATTGAAAGCATGCAGGGTGAAAGGGAAGTTCCAATGTATGTTTAATTGTAGTTCCAGTGTGAGATGATTATGATGATGGAGATTTGGCAGAAATCCACCCAAATCTAATTCCCCTCTACCTCCATAATAATATAATTATAGCTGGACGTGTGGCTGCATAGTTTGTGATTAAATTCCCACATCCTCGTATATATGATGTGGTTACTTACCCAAACTACTGCTAATGGGACAGAAGCAGAAGTGATACCCAACATTTCCAAGCCTAAACAATAGAATCCTCTTCCATGTTGTTTCCCCTGGCAGTGAGCTGTTACTTGAACATGTTTATGACTCAATTTTGACAAGATGAAGTCACCTTTCTAAGAGAGAAAGAAGGGGCAAGGAATGCAGAATATAGCATTTTGCCAAACTGCCCTGGAGTATTACATGGGAAAAAAATACAATTCTTTGCACTTTGAGCTTGGAAAAAACAAACTTCTCTGTACTTTAAGCTATGTTATAGTTTGGATTCTGTTCAAGTTTGCTAGCTGCTGAAATGCAATATACCAGAAACAGAAAGGCTTTTAAAAGGGGAATTCAATAAGTTGATAGTTTACAGTTCTAAGGCTGAGAAAATGTCCCAATTAAAGCAAGTCTATAGAACTGTCCAATTTAAGGCATCCAGGGAAAGATACCTTGGTTCAAGAAGGCCAATGAAGTTCAGGGTTTCTCTCTCAAGTGGAAAGGCACATGGTGAACATGGTCAGGGTTCCTCTCTCATCTGGAAGGGCACATGGCAAGCATGGTGTCATCTGCTAGCTTCTTCTCCTGACTTCCTGTTTCATGAAGCTCCCTGGGAGGCATTTTCCTTCTTCATCTCCAAAGGTCACTGGCTGGCGGACTCTGCTCTCTCTGAATCTCATTCTCCAGAATGTTTCCTCTTATATAGAACTTCAGAAACTAATCAAGACCCACCCAAATGGGTGGAGACACACCTCTACCTAACCCAGCTTAGCAACCACTTTTGATTAAATCATATCTCCAAGGAGATGATCTGATTATGTTTCAAACATACAATACTGAATAGGAATGAGAAGAAACAGCTGCCTTTACAAAATGGGATGAAGATTAAAACATGACTTTTCTATAGTACAAACATCATTTCAAATGAGCACAGATTCTTTCTGTACTAGTTTTTAGTATTCACCAAAATTCACAGGAAAATCAGTAACTTCAATGAGGTTAGGGATGGGGTATGACAATGGAACTTAGAAGATATAGCATAGGCTAGCACAAAAGAGCATACAGACAGGAAACAGCGGCAAGCTAAATAGCTGAGGGTGTTTAATGATACATCATGGCAAACATTTGGTGAAATGTTTGCTTTTCACAACTTGGAAAGGAGACCATGCACCTCCTCAAGAAGGAACAAGACTGTGTAGCTGCACAGACTCTCAAGGGGATGATGTGTACTCATGTTGGCAATTTATACATGGCCCAAGGAGATGCTGAACTGTGAGGAACCTCCCATAGGGCAAACCTAGCGATCGTAGCAGACAATAAACTGGGTTATTAATCCCAGGGAGCAAAAATATGAGCAACCACATGGCTAAATAAAAAATAATCTTTCTCAACATTAGAGTGGGGTGTCATCCAAAGCGATCCCTAGCAGAATCCCTCCATTGCCAGGAGATAGATATTGCTGTGTGTTTTTCAGTATTTTCTTTTAAAATTTATACTTGTTTGTTCCCCCCCCCCCGCCAATTTCCCTAGTGTTGATTGAATATTGAGTATCTGGGTGAAGGAGAAAGGAACTTGTTTTAACTATGTATCAGAGCAGAAAATTTGTAAGCAGACCCTGAGAGAGAGAGAATTTTAATCTTTCAGAAATCATTGACTGTAATCCAGTGTGATAAGTGGATTTGATTTGGATTTCACTTCTTTGTGGAAGCTCTTTGGGGAAGAATGTACTCTATTTGTGGGAAGTGGAGTGTGAATAGAGAAGCACTTTGCAGAGCCAGCTAGCGGTCTCCCTGCTGTTATTCTCCCCTTCTTCGTGACTTGTCATTCTTGTAAAAGCAAACCTTCCATTCAGTGCAGCATTTGCTTAGGAGATTACTTACACACACACCCTTTCCCATGATCTTAAAGGATGGGAGTTTATGTGCTTATGGGATTGAAACTGAGAGAAAGTCCAAATCAAGGTGTCGTCAAGACAATGTCTTCTTTCCCAAGACTGGTGTTCTGGGGTTGGCTGTTAGTGATCCTTGGTTCTTGGCTCCTTTGTCACATGTCAGTGCCCATGATAGACATTCCTGGCCTCTTGGTTCTCTTCTGGGATCCACTGAATTTTAGTTTCTTGCCTCCTATGGCTTTTTTCTCTATCTGTCTGAATTTCATTCCGCTTATAAAAGATTCCACTAATAAGATTAAGACCAATCCTGATTCCAGTGGACACACCTTAACTGAAGTAACCTCATCAAAAAATGCTATTTAGAATGGGTTCACACTCACACTCACTTAAGACCATGTTTTTCTGATTACATACAGCTCCAAATCACCACAGAATATAAAGGTAAAGGATGGGAAAGTTGAAATAATTCTAATCAACATGTATCTTTGGAAATTAGATTAGTTTGATAGTATGTAACTTCCCCCTGATTTTACATTTGTCTAAATGTACGTTAGCATAATTTATTATGTTATGCCAGATTTAGGTTTATTTTATTTTCTCATTTTCTATTTAGTATGAACTTCCTGAAAACCCTATATTGATTTTATGGGTCAGATTAAGCTAGGATTGCTTTCACAGGTGCTTCAAATTATGAAAATGACAGCGTACATTCTACTACATTGAAATGTAATAGCAATAAGTTGATTTTTCTAACTGAAGACAAATGGCTGTTTTGCAATTTATTTTCCAAAATTCAGATCCTACATTCAAAATAATGGAATGTGGGAGGTTTATTTTAGACCTAAAACATCTTTGGAGTTTCCTAATTGTCCACTGGGCAACCACAAAAATTTGTCTTTCTCCTCATAAAGAAGGCATGATAGAAATAATTAGTTTCCTGGTATTCTATAAATTTCAATAATTCAAAACTATTCTGAGGGGCTTTTAAAAATAAAATGTGCAATATTAAAAGGAGTATACTCAAGTTTCTCTCCAAAGAAATTAAATATAAACAATTTACTATGTAAGTATATTTCAACATTTTTGTATTTTTCACAGCGAGAAGAGGTATACTTCTATTCATTTTCAATTGCTGGTACAGTAACTGACTACAAATGCTTTCATTTGAGAAACATTTTGTCTCAAGTGTAATGTAGAATAGTGGTACTACAACAAAGCAAAATTCTAAATCTCAAGTAATTTTTTCAATATACAAACTGTTCTTAATAGACTGGCTCAATTGTAATTATTAGCTAGAGCCTTATAACTGATGTTCACTGTAACTCAATTCATAATTGGATGTTGTACATTCTGATTTTATTGTTTATTATAATCAGTTCATCAGAGTCGTAGTTCCACAGAGCCTTTCCATATATATATATTTTTTTTTCTTTACAGCAGCCTAAAGGTCTGTGATATGATTCTTTCCTTTTTATTTTTGCTTTTTATTTTTGAACAACCTCAAGCTTTAGAAAAGTTAAAATAACAGTACAAATACTTCTTCCCCTTGAACATTTCAGAGCAAGTTGTTGAACTGTTGCCCCATAACCTTCAAATATCTATAGTGTGCATTTTCTACAAACAAGGAAGTTCTCCTAAATAGCCATGATAGCATAATTAAAATTAGGAAATTACCACTGTCACTGTACTGCTATCTTAATATATGGATCACATTCAAATGTTGACATATGTCTTGGTAATATATTTAACAGAAATAAAATCACATAACATAAACTTCATCATTTTAACCATTTTCAAGTATACAAATCAGTGTGTTTTACTATATTCACAGTTTGTGCAATGATCATGCTCTTTTGGGGTGATGAAATATATTTCAAAATATTTTATCACCCCAAAAAGAAAACCTCTACCTATTAAGCAGCCACTCCCTGTTACTTCTGGTTCCCAGTCTCTGGTTCCTACTAATCTACTTTCTCTTTCGAAAGATTGGTTTTTCTGGATGTTTTATATAAATGGAATCACACAATATATGACACTTTGTATTTGATATTTTCACTTAGAATAACAATCACTAGGTTCATACATCTTGTAGCATGTATCAGTATTTCATTGCTTTTCATGACTCCATAATATTTCACTGTGCATATGTAAATGTGTATCTATATTTTTATCTGTATCTATATATGCATATATCTATCTCAACACAAGTAAAGGACATTTGAGTTGATTCCACATATTGGTTATTATGAATAATGCTGCTAAGAAATTATTTATACATGTTTTTGTGTGAATATATATTCTATTTTTCTTGGTTATATATCCAGGTGTAAAATTGGATAATATTTTAAGTAAATTCAGTAATGTTTTCCAAAAAGCCTGCATTATTTTACATTCCCACTAATGTTGTGCCAGAGTTCCTATTTATCTGCATGCTCACCAACACTAGTTATTTTCCATTTTTTAAATTGTAGCCATCCTAATGGTTGTGAATTGGTATCTCATTGTAGTTTTGATTAGCATCCCCCAAAGGCTAATAATGTTGAACACTTCTCATTGACCATTTGTTTATCGTCTTTGGAGATATGTCTGTTCTTTTGCCCATTTTTCATTGGGTTCTTTGTCTTTTTTTTATTGTTGAAGCATTTCTTTCTTTGCTCTGAATATTAAACCTTCATCTACTATTTTTCCCATTGTGTAAGTTGTTGTTTTACTTTCACAATAAAGTCCTTTGATGCACAGAAATTTTTAGATTTGATGAGTCCAAGTTATCTATTTTTTCTTTTGTTGCTTAGTGCTTTGAGTATAAAGTCAAAGAACCATTGCCTAACACAAGATACTGAAGATGTTTCCCAATATTTTCTTCTGAGTTTATTAGTTCTAGCTCTGGTTCCTTTCCAATTTTTATGCTATGTATGTACGTATTTATGTATATATGTATGTATGTAACATCAGTCTCTATGAAATCATCTTTGATGATTTCTCTATCTATTATCACCTATTTCCTTTCCTGATTATCCTGGGCTAAAACTTCTAACACAATGCTTAAAAGAAGTGGCAAGTGTAGAAGTTCTTGATCTTAGAGGAAAATCTTTTATTCTTTTGTGATTATGATGTTAGATATGGATTATCCATAGAAGTTAATTTTCTGGTTGAGAATATTCCCTTATAAAGTCTGTTGAATTTTTAAATCATGAACTGGTGTTGGATATTGTCAAATGTTTTTTCTGCATGTACTGAGTTGATAAGGTTCTTGCTTGTTTTCCTTTTGGTTCTATTATTGATATGCTGCATTCATTAACCACTAATTTATTGAATGGATTGTAAATCATTACTACTAAAGTTTATTTTGATACTTAATTGTTCTAGATTTCACTAGTGAGAACCTCTTCCTATTGACTTCTGCCTCCATCATTTTTTAAACTTCCTTAATTTTTGGCTTAAAAAATGATGCTCTAGCTCCTTTTGTGTCATCTTTGTCCAACCCTGGATTCTACTGTTTCTCCAATGAGTTCTGGTTTCTCTTAATGAAGTATGATACTTAGAAGCCAAAACCTGGATAGTAGATGTGCTCATTGTTTCTAGACCATCACAGCTTCTCAGTGGACAGAGCTAGGGTAGGTGTGAGTGTGTTTGTGTATGTAAGTGTGTATTTATTCATATAATGATCATACATAATATGCATATATATTTAAGTGTACATCTGTATACTCAATGTCCATGTATATCTCTATAAATTGAAAATCACTGGTTCCCACTTATGTTTCTAATCCCATTCCAACATAGAAGATTAATTTCAGCTTTCTCACTTTCTTTAACTGTAATTCCCTTCTCTGAAAGTCATACTCTATTTGACCCATCTTTATATATGTAATAAATCTTTCATTGTGGCCATAATCCCCTCCGTGGTCATATGGATACTCTTCTCACCATTTTTGGGCTCAGATACCCTGAGTCAGACCCTCCCTTTCTACTGACCTTATCTTTACTCTACATTGCCTATGATATCCTACAAAATTGTGGAAACAGCCTTACCCGCTATAAACTGACATCACCAACATAAGTAGACACTTGGAAAATTGTATGAAGGGACTGATTTAATTTTCCTCATTACTTTTTGTCCAAAACAGAGGTCTCAATGGAAAATCCCACTTACATTAGACCTTCAAAGGAAGATTGGAAGAATATGATGGGTAACTAATTTACATTTTAATTTGTTTCTTAAATATGTTTAATAATTAAATATATAACTGTCAAATGCAATCATAAAAATGAGACTATATAGTAGCTTAAAATGGAATCTGATCTCATCTGCTGTAATGGGGATTGACAAAGTTACTTTAGATCATTTATTAGCAGAAAAATTTAGCATTCGTGTGTTAGCTAACAATACCTGTTCAGTTCATTTAAATGTTTTTAGGATAAATGAAGAGGCAATATCCAAAAAGTTATGTGACTGGTACCATAATTCCTATAAATATGGCATAAATGTCTCTGTATAAAATTAGGCAATAATCCAAAAAGTTATGTGACTGGTATTACCATAATTCCTATAAATATGGCATAAATGTCTCAGCAATAAGTAATGATACTTGTTTATTTGTCCTAAGTTGACAATTGGAACCATGGAATCTATTCTTATGTTTCATCACATTAGGCTATTTTGGGTTATTTTACCAACATTTGCTATATTGTTTTCTCCATTTTCCCAGTTGTTGCTATTTGTAGGTTCATTATTAACAAGGTTTTAAATACTGTTGTATAATCAGCACCCATAATCAGCACCCTATCAGAATGTGCATCTGATGTTTCTGAATAAAAGGAACCTAAAGCAACTGAGGTAGACTCACGGGAATCAGAGAATGACACCCAAAATCATGATGATTATATAGTCATGAAAACTGTATAATTTGCCTATCCTTTTGTGTAGTCCTCCTGTCATTTCTGGATGAAGGAGAGCCAAAAGGAAGTATTGTAAAGGCAAAATTCGTGATTTTCAGAAACTTTTCTAGAAGACATCAAAACCAGACTCTACATTTTACAAAAGTGTTTCTAACAAAAGTCTCTCAAGTAACCATGAATGGCTTTCCAGAAGAAAGCATTTAGACAAGGGGTGGAGGAAACATCAGGCAGATTAACACACCTGGGAAGAGGATGCTGAGGAGAAATAGAGGCTTTGAAAGACTGCCACAAACACTGGGGGAAATAGGAGTGCAATGTGCATTCCCAGAACTGAACGAATGCTCAGAAGAAACCTGTCAGAACCTTCAGTTCACAACCCTGGCAGACCTTTGAGCTCCAGGCAATTAAAAGCTTTTTCTTATGTCTTTTGCTTAATTTATTGGCCTGCATTTTTGGAATAAATTCCACTTGGCTATAATGCAATATATTTCAACATGTTGAAGATAATATTTTATTAAAATTACTTATATATAAATATTTCTAAAAGAGATTTGTCTGAGCTTTATTATTAGTTAATGCTTAAAAAGTTTTCATTTAAATATTCTGCTCACTTCAGCCAATGAGTTAAAGTTTTTGTTTTTCTCTTATGAGCTTGAACAATTTTCATAGCATTGGAATTCTCTGTCCTTTTTTCTTCTTTTTTTCTTGGTCCTTTAAGAAAATTGACAGGCAGCTTATTAAAAATCTTCACTATTTCTTCTATGGAAATTGGATTTTCAGACTTAGAGGCATTCTAAAGAAAGAAAAACAGTAAATTTAATTACAAAAGTAAGTAACTATGAAGTCACTTCTCCAAAAACTTTGATATTTGTATGGTTAATGTAGATTTTCAAATTTTATTTCATTTATGTTTGCATGCTAAGCTTTTATATGTGCAAAGATATAGAATATAGGTGTATAAACTTATATGTAATTCCTATCTTTTGATGGTTATTTATTTGTTGATATTAGTACTTTTGAATATTTTGCACTCTATCTCTCTCTCACTTGTTTCTTTTTATTCTGTGCTAGGGAGCTTTCTCTTTCATTAATTTTCTCAAAGAAATAGCTTTAATGTTTATAAGTTCATTTTTCCAACTTATTTCTTTCTGCTGTAATACAGTATTTACATATACAATTTTATTTATTTTATTACTTAATTAAAATTTTGTGTGATATTATTGGGAGGGTTTTGCCATGGTCAATATCATCACTTTAACGGGAATTCATTTGCTGCACATTGAGATTAGGGCAGTATATGAGGTGAGCTAGAGATATAGGTGCCTTAGGTAACTGGAGTTGACTCAAGAATTGCTTTAAAAATATATATTTGTTATTGAGGACATGCAACGATAGTTTAGTGGTAGGATTCTTGCCTGCCATGCAGGAGTCCAGGTTCAGTGCACTTCCCAAAAAACAAACAAATAAGCAAAACAAACAAACAAACAAAAATTCAACAAATGGCGCTGTAATAATGAGATACTCACATGGAAAAATAGTGAAATGTGACCCTGCTGTACAGCATACAAAATACATATTTGTAATTGAGCCTCATTATATTAGGGGACTAAAGAGTGGATTGCCATCACCAGGCTTGATGGGATGCACAGAAGCTCTTTTGAAATTTAATTTCTAGTACTTAAAATGGCTGATTGATTCACTTACTCATTTGTTTATATAATAAACATGCATTGAACATTTATTATCCTTAGAGAGTTTATAAACTTCAAGAGGAGATAAGGCAAGGAGACAGACACACAGATGGACACACAGATACACACACACAAGCCTCCATCTCATGTTTCCCTTATATACAATACCAAGCAATAAAAAGAATAATGGGATCATTGTGAAAACTCTTGAGAACACAAGGAAATGTTATAAACTTTAACTGAAAAGGCAGAAAAGTCTTAACAGAGGAACCACTATTTGAATTGGGCCATAAAGTGTTGTGGGAATTTTTCCAGTTATAGAAAATTAGGGAAAAGTAATTTCTAGCATGGAAAATTATTAACACATGTATAATGATGAATTTGGATAAGGAGAATATTGAAAGAAATGAAGCTGTAGTAAAAGGAATGAATGATGTCAGAGTATGAGGATGGGATTATATAGTGGGGGAAGAATTGTAAGTGATTTTAAATGCTTCTGTTTAAATTACACCCTGATCCCAGCTCTGAATCTGGCTCCAATTCCTCTTTTTCTTTTATCTTTGTCCTTTCTTTTTTCATTGGTCATTTCTAGACTTTATCTCACTCCCTACCACCAATTCTTTTTGATAAAATCCTCTTTCTGGGACATAGACCCCATTCTTTGTACCTCCTGGAATATATTCTCACTTCTCATCCAGCTGAAATACTGCTCTGGAAGCCAAGATACCTTTAGCTTCCCACCAGTCTGAGTGAATCTGAAGATTCGGCTGCAATAATGGGGTAATCATTGCAAACCTCCAGCTGAGAGAGATCCATCGAACGTGAGTCCATATGCTGTCCATTAAATTCTGGCCACCATCTGTACATGTTTGCATAGTGACCAAAAGAGGCTTTAATTTACTCAGGGAAAAAATTGTTCATCTTCCTAAAGCCCAGCATGCTGGCTTGTCCATAATCTCCTACTTGCCATTTACTGTCATTTTACTGCTAAAAGCCCTTCGACCCTCTGATGGTCCCTCAATGCTCCTACCCAACGTTGAGAGGAGGAGAGGACTTGCTCTACAGAGACAGCAGAAGTCTCTAGAAGTTCAGTACTTCAAACAGATAGCCGTGTTCTTCTCTGAAGCAGGTTTCCGGGCAGGAGGAGTATCTGGACTGAGAACAGGACAGGACACATGAGTCTGGGAAGGTGTGTGTGGCTACACACTTATTTATGTGCCTCTCTGTAGCTGCTAGTAATGAAGGATCTTGAAGGCCCTGCAGCCACATTTCCTGAGTTTTCCCTGTTAATATTTGCCTGCTAATGCAGAGTTTTTCAAATCTTTCTTTGTAGCCCACATTTTTAAGAATTGCCCTGGAAAAAATACATGTCCCTCTGTATTTCGGTCTCCTTGATGCCGATCTACATTATCAACTTTGCTCTTCCCAATTCATTATACTATGGGTCAGATAAATTATATTTTTAGCAAATTTTACTTTTTAAAGTTTAACTTCAAATTACTCCCCCATCCTCCTGTCCCATCCCTCTTAATTCCATTGCATTATGTGTAAATGTGCTTTAATTTTACATATATTTTATAGAGTTTACACAATTTGAACCCACTTTTATTCAAATTCTACCAACTGTTACTATTTCAATATGCTGGAGATGGAGCATTTAGTGTAATTTTTCCCACCATCTTCCAGACACTCTTTCTGAGAGGCAATATAAGATACAATCAGCTGTGTTAGTGGTACACAAGCTCACAAGATACTGCATCTCTAGCATGAAGCACCTGGTTCAAAAAATGTGCCTCTTATGCATGGGATCAATAATCATGTTTCTTTTTCTTGCCAGATCTGGGAAATATTATTTGGCAGTGATTGCATCTGCTTTGCAATTTCCTTGTCAGGGTTCTTACCTGTTTTTCATATATAGGTTTATAGATCATTGACTGTCATGAAATTGCTTGTGTTTATGAGTAGATTCATTTTACAGGGGTCCATAATTTTAATCAGTTTCGCAAAATATCTATGGTCTTGGAAAAACTTAAGAGCCATTGGTCCAGGGAAAAATATTTTTTTAAAAAGTAAAAAGTAAAAAAAAAAAGTCTTTATTCAAATCATTTTAAGGAAACTCCTTATTTTCTTTAATAAAATTGTGGCAAGGAATTGAAAAATTAATATCTGGGGACTAAGTCATATGGGTCTTTCATTTATACAGTAGACATCTCTCCATACATAAAGTTTCTACCCTGTCCATACTGGACAATGTGTGAACCCAGTCAATTCCTTTAAGCTACCTGGCATGGCTCAGCCAGATTTAAAATGCTAGGCACGTATATTAATTAGGGTTCTCCAGAGAAACAAAATCAACAGGGAACACTTGTAAATATAAAATTTATGAAAGTGCCTCACATGACCGTGGGAATGCAGAGTCCAAAATCCACAGGGCAAGCTGTGAAGCCTACGATTCCGATGGAGGGTCTGAATGAACTCCACAGGAGAGGCTCCCCAGCCGAAGCAGAGAGAGAGCCTGTCTCTTCTGAATCCTCCTTAAAAGGCTTCCAGTGATTAGATTAAGCATCACTCATTGCAGAAGACACTCCCCTTGGCTGATTACAAATGGAATCAGCTGTGGATGCAGCTGACGTGATCATGATTTAATTCTATGAAATGTCCTCATTGCAACAGACAGGACAGCACTTGCCCAACCAGACAAACAGGTACCAATTGGCCAAGTTGACACATGAACCTGACCATGACAACAAGACTCTATTAAAAACTGGTAACACACAAAAGGGGAATATATGCAGACCCTTCTAATTAGATAATCATATTTAGAAAGTGTGTTCACTCATCTTCAGCATGCATTCTATATAAGAATTACCCTCTACCATTTTTTTTCTGTCACCCAAGAATAGTTTCAAGTATTACTAGATATCCTGAAGAGTAAAATGGAGGATCAATATGAGAAATTCAAACAGGAGCTCTCTCCTTTTGTCTACAGATATGCCTTTATCTAGGTGATTGACTGGAAATTATCATACTTCTGTTTATCCATTGGGTCTTACTCTTCACTAATTATTCCTTTGAAATTGCTTTACATTCCCTTACATTTCCTCATATTGTTTTTCCTTCTGATATTTTTCCAGGCTCATGCCTGAAATTTGAAAAACTTCCCTTCAGGCTTAAATGTAGGTTATCCTATCTGAATAACTTGCAAAATTCAGTGAGTCAGTAATTGTTAGGAAAACAGAATACAGAACCTGAGGGGCTAGGATCCATTCCCTCATTATCCATACACTAGGATTTTAGGATTAGTGTATTTCTGTAAGAATCATTCAGCTCAGGACCCCAGAGAGGTAGGAAGTAAATCCATCCGACATTTTTTGGTTAATGACTCTCCTTTTCCTCACTGCTAAGTTCTGCCAGTGTCCTAGAAGTTCAGACAAAGCACCTGTGCTTCATAGCTAACTCAGTTTAGCAGAATATATCATTATTCATTCATTGGCTTTTTTCTCACATGACATATATGCAAAGCTATTACAGGTATTGTGGAAGGCAATAACCACTCCATGAGAAATATCACTTAATTCTTTCCTTGATAAAGTTTATATTACAATAGAAGAAAGAAACCAATGGATACATAATTAGAATATTCAGGAGGTTTGTGCTAGAATGCTGGTCAGCAGAGTAGGAAATAACTTCTGTCTTAAACAGATGAAGAATTGATAGAGTAGGTTTGGTGGTGCTGACCTCAGAGGAGAAACATGAGTTTTCCATTTGGAGAAAGAAACAGAGCTTTCTGGGGGTCAAAGTAGATAACTTTGAAAAAGACTGGACGTTTCTGCATTTTTGTGAGCTGTAAGGGTGATGTGAGGGATGACAGGAAGTCACAATAAATATCACTCCATACTTCCAATTAGTTTATTCCAAAGGCTTGTCCTGTATGTGCTGAGTCTTCAAAATTAGGGAGGCAAGACTTGATATTTGGTACTAGTGTTCTCCTCCTTTAGACACAAACTAAATATATATTTCTGAACAACTTTTAGTAATGAATGCTAGTCCATACAAAACACTAAAATAGAACAAAATTGAATGTTCTAGAATGACTTTAGCCTCTAAAATCCAGTGCATCCCTTATGTTATTTTAAACTGACACTTCCGAGAAAATGACAAGTATTTCCATTGAAATGACTATAGGAGAGAAATATTACAGTAAATTTAAGAATGAGGTTAATAGTAGAGTCCTGTCATTAAGGGTGATTGAATTTAAACTAATTTGTTCTGATATACATTTGGATTCACTTATTAAAAACAAAAGAGAACTTTTCCCAGAGACAGAGTGATCCCAGGCAATTCAATAAACCTTAGCTCAGTTCAATTAGATTCATTTCAATCTGATTCAATTCAAACACGGTGAGCATTTTTACTGTGCTTTTTACCTTGTGCCAAACTCTATAGCAAAGTGAAGATGCAGAGATTATTAAAGTATAAAATCACTCTTAAGAGCAAATAATAATAGGCAGAAATGTGTCCGTGTGTATGTGTGTTTATGTGCTGGGGAACAAAGGTGGACATGACTAATTCCACCTGGGATAATAGATTAGTGCTTCAAAAAAGAATGTCTTTTACACTGCGTTTTGAGTTATGAGAAATATTTCCTGTAGAAAAATAAGGTATGGAAGGTCAACGAAGACTTCAAGGTAAGAAAATCAAAGCCTCCAAAGAGTGAGTACTTGAGTGCACATTGTTTCTTTATACATGAGGACAGGTTGCTATGATTACAATGTTGGGAGAGGGGAAGAGGCTGGGAAGGGCAACCTTTACTTTGGTAAATAGTAGGTAAGTCCAATAATTGGAAGTCATAATCTAAATTTAAACAATCTAGGGACAGCAGAAGGATGTATTAAAATTGGCATTATTTTTTCTAATTGAAATGATCTTGTAGGATTTATTCACATGCATTAGCCTTCCTTGGCCTTCAACTATAAAATCTAATCTCACAAAATGTTTTGAAACAGTCAAAAGTTAATACTTTTGATGTGAGTTGAGAGTCTGGCTTTGGAGAAAGAAAATGAAGCATAATCGGAGTAGGCATATTCACTTAAAGAGTGAGGCTGGCAAAGGCCAGAGGAAAATGGGAGGTATGGAATACCCTTTTTTGCCCACATGTACTTGCAAGGTTTTCTGGTCAGTGGTAAGAGATTCTGAAAGAAACTGAAAATGCACCCATTTCCAAAATTAAAGCTAAGGAAGAATACTGTGGTGATTTGAATTTGTATGCACTCCAGAAAAACATGTTTTAAATGTAATCCATTTTTATGGGTGTGAATGCATTGTAAGTAGGACCATTTGATGAAGTTACTTCAGTTAAAGTATAGCCCACCTCAATAAAGATGGGTTTTAATCCTATTACTGGAGTCCTGTATTAACAGAATGAAATTCAGACAGAAAGAGAGAAAGAGAAATAGCCAAAAATGGTTGGAACAACCAGAAGCTGAAATTCAATGGAACCCAGAAAAGAATGGAGAGACCAGGAGAAGCTGCCATATGCATTTTCATGTGACAAGCTATGGACCAAAAATCACCAACAGCTGGCCCCAGAACACACACACAGTCATTAAGAAGAAAGCATACCTTTATGATATTTGATGTGGATTTTTTCCCCAACCTTAAACCGTGAGAGAATAAATTTCCATCATTTAACCTAACCCATCTCATGTATTTGCTTGAGAAGCCTGGGAAGCTAAAACAGATACTAACAATTATACCAACATATGTTTGTGAGTGATTAAAACTAGGTAATAAAGGACACTAAAGTCTCAGTATGAGCAATTTGAATCCAGGAGGAAACTATAATAAATCTTGGTAGCTGGTATATACTTTGTGATAACTCAGCCTAGTTTCCATGTACTGATGCATTTATTTATTCAATATCAATTTATTGAGTAATTGTGTTATGGAGGGTTTTATTAGGATCCTTTGTCAGTTTGAAAGAATTATGTACCCTAGAAAAGCCATGTTTTAATTCTGATCCATCTTTTAATCCCTGTTCAGTACTATAAAATGGAAACTCAATTAGATTATCTCCACAGAGATGTGACTCACCCAATTGTGGGCATTAACCTTTGATTAGAGGCAGATATGACTCCACCCATCCCAGGTGGGTCTTGATTAGTTTTCTGAAATCCTTTAAAGGAGAAAAACTTTTGGAGAGGGAGCAGGAGAACTGTGATAGCCCATGTAACCAGAGACCTTTGAGATAAAAAAGGAAAGTGCCCCTGGGGAAGCTTCATGAAAAAAGAAACCTGGAGAAAAAGCTAGAGATGACATCATGTTCGCATGTGCCTTTCCAGTTGAAAGAGAAACCTTGAACTTCACAGCTTTCCTTGAGTGAAGGTAACCTCTTGTTGGCTCCTTATTTTGGACATTTTTATAGACTGGCTTTAATTGGGACATTTTCACGGCCTTAGAACTACAAACTTGCAACTTATTAAATTCTCTTTTTAGAAGCCATTCTATTTCTGGTATATTGCATTCTGGCAGTTAGCAAACTAGAACAGATGGTTTCCAGAGCTGTCATATATCATACATTTTGGAGGAGAAAGATAGATAACAAGATAATTACAATACAATGGGACATGTGCAGTATTGTCAATGTGCCCATAAAGCAGAGGAAATATGGATTGATTAACTCTGGTTCAATTAATTTTCCCTGACTTCACACAACAGACATGAAAGTGAATTGTATACCGATTTGTAGGCAAAACTTTGAGGGGAGCAAAGCCTTTCCACATTATTCGATGTTTTTAACATTGAGTTTCTTAAACTAGTGTACGCTGTTATCATGTGTCATGACTTAGATCATGACTGCTTCCCAGTTTAAAAAAATAATACTAAGCAAAACTACTTAGCATGAATGTACTTAGAATTGCAACATGAAAAAGAGAGAAAGAATAGACAAACCCAAGACTTTCTTTTAACATTTTGGCACACAAAGCTCTTCCAGCTGTATCTGAGTTCAGAACATGCCCATGCCATCTCAGTTCCAACACTAGTAGTTGCATCTAGGACAACTTCCAGAACTGCCTCATCTTATTCTAAGTTATCTACTCCATCTCATGAATGTATCCTGAAATGTGAAATGACACTGCAAACATCACTGGGCATTTTAGATTCCTAATAGCACATATTAAATATGTTACTATGTAATCAGGGTGCCGCATATTATAACTATTTCATGAAACACTTGGTGTAAATCAGAATTTTCTATCGCTAGATTTTCAAAACCAGGGATTTCACTCTTATCATTTATTATGGGTTGAATTTTTTATGTTTTTTAATTGTGAAATACGCATAAGTGCACAAAAAAGCAATACTTTTCAAAGTACATATTAACAAGTAGTTACAGAACAGATTTCAAAGTTTGGTGTGGGTTACCGTTCCACAAATTTCAGGTTTTTCTTTCTAGCTCCTCCAAAACACTGAGGACTAAACAAAATATCAATATTGTGATTCAGCAGTCATACTCATTTGTTAAATCCTATCATTCCCTGTGATAGCTCCTCATCCTTTGAACCTTCTCCCAATCTATAGGGATCTTTGGACTATGTCCAGTCTATCTTTTTAACGTTGAAAAGGGGTTTCAACAATATAGGATAGGGGAATGGAATTAGCTGATGCTCTTGGAGAAGCTGGCCCCTTTGGTTTCAGAACTTGTTTGACCTAGGAACCCTGTAGAGGTTATGGATTTCTGGAAAGTAGACTTAGTGCGTGAAACTTTTGTAGAGTCTCAGAGCCTTAGGTGTTCTTTAGGGTTACTAGGAATGATGTTGGTTGGGGTTTGGCAAATCATCACAAGTAGCAAAATCCAGGTGAAGCTTGCATAAGAGTAGCCTCCAGAATAGCCTCTTGACCTTATTTGAACTCTCTCAACCATTGATACCTTATTTTGCTACATTTCTTTCCCCCTTTTTGATCTAGAAGGCATTTTTGATCCCATGGTGCCAGGACCAGGCTCATTCCTGGGAGTCATATGCCACATTGTCAGGGAGATTTTCACCTGTTACGGATCTAATTTTGCCCTGCAAAGGATATTTTCAAGTCCTATCCAGCCCCATCTTAGTCTTATGAATATGACCTTATTTAGAAATACTCTAAATCTGAATTCTGAAATTTTTGAATCAAGTGGCATCTCTGGAGAATTCTACATATTCCAATGTAGAATTGGATTCAAGTGGTGGGAAAGAAGGCTGGAAGACTCAGAAGTTACCAAAGAAAGATCTCTTCTGAATGCCCTGCCTAAGATTTGACATTTATCATAAGTTCAATAGTAAGATGCCATATCCTGAAAAATTTCCAGTACAAGTATAACATGATGACATTTTAGTTTTGAAAGATACCTTTGACTGAAATTGGAAAAATAGATAAAAGGTATGGAGCAAAACATTGGAAACCAGGAGACCTGTTAAAAAATAAGTTGCAAAACTCAAGATAGACAGTTGAAGATGGTCTAAATTAGGCTTAGTATTGGTGGAGATGAAAAGAAATTCAAAGATTTGAGGATGTGGAATCAACAGGAATTTGGACTTAAAATGAATATGAAAGAGGGCTCAAGAATACTCCTGATTTCAGATGTTGGAAAATAAGTTGTTTCTTGAAATGAAACATACACATACACATATACGTGCTCATGCATGTGGATGAGAAAATTTTGGAGTAGAGATGCTAAATACTGGGAAGGTTTATGTAGAGGTGCTTACGAAGCACTGAAGAATGTTTATGCAGCAGAATTTTAGACTGTAAATATAGATATCTGTCATGGGCAAACTAACAGATAGCCATGCCCTAATCACTGGAACGTATGAATATGTTACTTTATCTGGCTAAAGGAACTTTGCAGATATAGCTAAAGTTATGGATCTGAAGATGAAAAAAAGCATCCTGAATTATCTACGTGGGCCAAATCTAATTATATGGGCCATAAAAGTGGAGGACGAAGGCCAAACAGTAAGTCAGAAGAAAAGTTTGGAAGAATGAGAGGGGTATGCAACTGAGTTCTGCCAACAACCTGCATTAGTCTAGAAGTAAATTTCCTTGCCTACACCTTTATTTTAGCCTGGGGAGACATCTGATCTACAGATCTGTAAACTAAGGGATTCTGTGTTCTTTTAGAATACTAAACCTGTGGTTATTTGTTATTGCAGCAATGGGAAGCTAACACAGCATTTGAGAGGAAGATCTAGATTTGGAAATCTGCGAAGATTTGAAAATTAAGGCATGGATGTCATTTTAGTGCTTTGATTTGCTTTAGATATGTATAATTTAAAATACCTAAGTGGGGATAGTGTGATTTGTTTGTAAATTAACTTTCTTCCACAAATCTGTGTTGATTTGGATTTCCATAATTAGGATTGCACACAAGAGGGGCAGATAGTTAACATTTGAAAACCTCTAATTAGACTTTATATAGCCAATGTACTTCAAATATTGCTCTATAGATCTTGAGCAGAGTTTTTGGACTTAGTATGAGTGTATATAGAAAATTTTAAATAGTTACAAGATAATGTTTATTATGTACTCAAGGTGCAGGTTGGCTGCAGTGAAAGGGTCATTCCTGTCACCACATGAATATGATGAACCTACAACACCCTAACTTGGGGCTGTTTAGCCTAGAACTCAAAATCAATTTAGTCTATGATCCCACTTAATGAAAGGACTATGTTGCCTTATCCATATAAAATTTTGGCTAATATAGGAGCAACATGTCCTTTTAACCATTTTCTATTGAACTTTCATCAAAAGGGCTTCTTGATGAGCCTTACAACAGAGAATAAGGATTTCATCTAGCTTTCAGGTAAAAGTTATATATTTTTGGACCTGTTTGGGGGGGGGGGAGTATGTTTGCATGCTTTGCAGTCTTGGATTTGTATTTCCTTCATTGTAGCATATAACAAGGTGGTAAGATTATGTGTGATATTTCTCTCCTTCCTAGTGCTCTGCTGGAGGTTACCAACGTTGAGGAAAAGAATGTAGAATGTGACAATCATCAAACAATCAAAATGATTTAGGTCACTTCTCAACAGGCGTGGATATGGTTCCTCAGGATGTGAAAAGAAAAGAAGAGGGGGGTTTAGAACTCTAATATATAATTGTAAAAATATGCCAATGCCAAATCAGGTAAAGGAATTAGTGAAAGCCTAATTATTTCATATAACATTGTGAAAATTGCATGAAATATGAAGTTTATTGGGCAGAAAAGTTATAAATGTTTTTAGATAAATTATTTCATTTCATTTATTTTATTTTAATTCAAGTGAAAAACTTCAGAGTAATTATTATTGCTGTTTTACAGTTGAGGAAGCTGAAACTTGCAGAGGGATTAAAACTGTAACAATCTAAAAGTAGTTTCAGAGACATTTTTTAAAAACAGGAATGTAATAGATGGTGCCAAAATTCCATACGCTACAGAGTAAAATATTCCTGCTCTTGAACTTCACCAGACACTGACATAAATTAAGTATTTAAAAGGCACCCCTTTTCTCTCCTCTGCCCATGTTACAGAGATGTTAGCAAAGATATGGGTAGGACCTGCCAGGGAAAGGGGGTATTCTAGTAGTAGTAATTTGACTTGAAGCCATAGAGGTTACTCTGTCTCCAAACTTCGCATCTCTTTATTGTAGAATGCATGGCAACAGAAAGTGCCTTTCTTGACAAGATGAATAAATCAATTTCTGTTTTCAATGAATTCAGCTAATGGGGCAGAAGGTCACTCAATATGTGCCTTTCCTGAGAATTTGAGAGACCCAGAGGATGTGAAAATACACGCTCAAGCTGGGAAGGGCAATGGGCACCAGGCTTGCAATCCTCAGAACCTAAAATCTAATCAATGACTATGTACTTGGGATCCTGCGAAAAGGAAAGTTCAGCTATTAGGCAAGATGTATAATGTAGATTTAAGTGCATTTCCACAGATTGAAGGTTTGTCTTTTTAAATTTTGTGAGATGGAAATTGTCTCATTTAAAGAAGTTGCTACTAGAAAAAAAAGAATGGCATGGTAGGGCCAGGGAAAGAAATTATAAATAATTGTTTGAGTGTGAACATGCTCACAGAAAGTCTATTTAAGAGACCTCTGAAAGAAATCGCATCATTTTAAGAATATTTAAAATGTCTCACCTCCAAATAATAAATTATTGTGAAAAAAATCTGGCATAACTATAACATTATGCCATTTTTTTTTCAAATTTAGGAAATATTTTATCTCCTTACTTTCTAAACTTGGTCACTCAGTACATGTTGATTATTTAGCATGATATGAAGAAGAATTGCTGGCATAAGACATGTTCCCACTCCTAATAAACTTACAGTTCAACAGTGAAGTTAGTCATGTACACAAATTGTTAGATTCTAAAGTAGTAAGTGATCTAATTCATTCAATAAATATTTTTGAGCATCTTATTTGTAACAGGTTCTATCTGGGGATACAACAGTAATCAAAATTGACAAAATAAAAATATTTCTTTAAAACCTGTCCTTACAACATTTAAATTTCATTTGTTGGAGAGATAGAATAAAGCAAATGAATATGGAATGCTTAGTATTTTAGATGGTGCAGTAGGCAGAATAGTGTGGGGCACAAGATGTTCACCCCACAATTCCCAGAACCTGTGAATACGTTCCATAGCAACAGGGGCTTTGCAGATGTGATTAAAGCTAAATGATAACTATGAAAAGCAACAGGGACACCATTATACTGGGAACAAAATCAGGACATGATATTTGAAACACATTAAATAAGGGTTAGGTAATTGACACCAGCGTGAGACAGCGCTACTGATTACTAATGGGTGGGAGAAGCCAACAGGCTGATATTTCCCTGGCTGGGAGAAGGCAGGGCAACTTAATACTACTCCATTAAGTGACCTCTACCCGCTTCTTGGGGTGGGGGAGGAGGTAGCCTTGTTAGTGCTGAGCAGTGGTGAAAGTCCTGACTTTCCACAAAACCTTCTCTGACACCAACCCAGCAAAGGGGGAGAGAAGTGACTCATTTCCACCAGATGTGGATGGAAGTCTAGGCTCCCATGTGGCCCTCTTTGACACCACCCCATTAAGGGGTCAGGGAGAGTGAGGCACATGCTTGCAGCCTTGCAAGGGCAGAAGTCTGGGCTTTTCATTTGGCCTTTGCTAGCAGGGACAGTGCTGGTGCTGCAATTTTTTTCTGTGGTGTTTGGCTAGAATATAGCAGTTATGATACTGATCAAAAGTGGGGTCTGTGCCTGATGTGCTCAAATAGCCAATTCCTGAGATATCAGGGTTTCAAAGAGAAAGAGTTTATTTCTAAGCATGATGCAGGAGATCAGCTTGCCTCTTGATCTAAAAATCTGTCTCTCTGAACTGCAGTAATTCGATTGTTTTATAATATCAAAAGATGGGTAGGCTTCAAGATAACGAGTATAATGACTCTAGATGACAAAGTTAGGGATGATCCAATTATTGAGCATAACTACGCTAGCTTTGTCTAGGAAAAATAGTTTAGGAAATGGGGAGGGTCATTTCTGGACTGACTCAATTCCTTCACTAATAAATATTAAGGCTGTCTTTCTGGTCACAAAACTCTAAAGTTGTGAAATAGGACAAGGAGGGTGTTTCAGTTTACTAAAGTTGCTGGAATGCAATATACCAGAAATGGACTGGCTTTTACAAAGGAGTGTTTTTTTTAAAGTTACAAGTTAAAATTCTAAGACTGTAAAAATGTCCAGATTAAGGCACCAACAAGAGGATACCTTCTTGGAGAAAAGGCAGCTGGCATCTTTAACACATCGTGAATCTAGGTTAGAAATCCCATTTTACCTCTCTTTTCAAACAATTATCTTTATCTTTTATCAAACAGGTAGCTTCCATTGGTAGGGATCTTTTATTGAGTTGTAATAGAAGCATCTCTCTACATTTAGTTGTATTTATTCAATTTAACTATAAATGTGTAACCTAAAAATGAGGATAAAAGACATTATGTCTCACTCCAAGCCAAATTCAAAGAGCATCCAGCTGTGGGAGCTGGTCAGTAATTACATTAGCAGCAGGGCTCCTGGTGTTTAATATTTGAAGACAGTGAAAGTTATAAGGGAAAAGGATAGCAGTGTATAAAATAGAAAGTCATATGGGGATGTCACAGGAAAGACCCAAGACCATTTTTTCCTTCCTCGTCTTCAATGGATGAATCCCAGGGCCACCTTTAGTTGAAGAGCTTGAAAGTGGTGAAGATATCACAAGCAGTAGTCAAGAGTGGTAAGAGAGGCTCCAGGGCAGGATATGGACAAGTGGCAGTAGTGTCTCCTAAGTGAATGCTTGGGGTGTTCAAAAGAAATAAAATATAGACATTTAATTTCCATGTGGATTCCCATGCTATATTTTTGACACACACACCTATCCAAGCAGTGTACATACATATTGAGCTCATTAATGATTCATCCTTGACCTCGTGTCTTGGAAGTTGTAAAGTGACAGAGAATGGTATTTTAGTTTAAAACATGTTCTTTATGCAGAGAAGATGACTCTAAAATTTACCTGGGCCAAAGAATCACCTTAGGGTGCTTGTTAAAAGGTCAATGCACAGAGACTCAGATTCCACACGTACATAATGCTTCCAAGGTAATATTGTGTTTCTCAGCCTACACGTTGAACAGCAAGAAAGATATTTTAATAATTAATACCAGGCTTTCAGACTCTGGAGTGGCTACCACTAAGGAACTGTGTATTGATTTTTTTCCCTCAGTTCAATCAAATTGATTTCAGGTCAATTCCTCCAATATACATTCATAGCAAGTTAAGCTAAGTATCAGAAAGCATATAAAGCAGTAAGGATGTATACTTCAATATACTATATATGATTGGTGCTTCTTCAAAGCAGGGAATGTTATCATTTAATACATTTAATCATACATATCATTTAACCATTTAGTAGACCTTGAAGAAAGGAATTGTATCATTCTGTTCTTTTAACAGTTGACAGAAGTTATATCCCTTTAGTTTAAAGTAAAGATTGATGGCCCTTTAGGCTTTTTCCCTGAGCTAAAAGTTCCACAACAGCATTTACCTAGCATATTATAATACTTCTCTCACAAACGTTAATAATATGACTGATCCATCAGCTACAGACTGAATGTTTCTGTAAAGCATAGTGCTTCAAATAATACAACTCCTATGATGCTAAATAATTTTGTCCTTATATTGAATATGTATGTATACTTGCCTGTGACTGCTTAGGTAGGTACATCCTGCTGAATTTTACAGAAAATTCAGAAATGGATAACAAACCATTCCAATCTCATGAATTCTTGATGTACTTCATTAATTAACTTTGTTCCTGTTGAGCTGCACTAATTTAATGCACCCTTCTCTCACCACATCCCTTCCATTCACTTTGTCTGTATTCAAAAGAGAAATGCCATACACTCTAAGAATGGTGAGAATGTTTAACAAAAAAATGAAACTATTGTTTCCTGAAAATAGTACTTACAAGTTCTAGGCCCTCAGTATATGCAACTGATTTTCATTTCACTTCGACGTTGTGGTGCTATGAAGTTGTGTGTACCTAAGAGAAACATGTTTTTAAATCCAATCCATTCCTACGGGTGTGAAACTAGTGTAAGCAGGACTTTTTTGATGAGATTACTTCACCTAAGGTGTGTCCCAACTCAGTTAGGATAGGTCTAAAAGATTCTTATTACTGGAGCCTTTTATAAGAGAATGAAATTCAGACCAAGAGAAAAAGCTGGGGAAGTAAGAAGCTGAAATCAACAAAACTGAAAGAGAAGAGTGAGACAGACAGACGCTGCCATTTGCCTTGCCCTGTGGCAGAGGAGCCAAGGGTTGCCAGCAGCTGGTCTTTGGGGAAAGAAAAATCACCCTGATGATAACCTTGATTTGAGCATTTTCTGGAACTCTACTCATGAACCACAAAATTCACACTGTTTAAGTCCAAACCATTTCATGGTGTATGCTTTGAGCAGCTTAATAAACTAAAACAAACACTGTGAGATTGACTTTCCTAGATCCATATTAAAAATGAAAACTGATATAAAGAAAGCTTAAGTAAACTAAGTGTTCATCAACATGATGTTTCTGGATTGCATGAAATTAAAATTACTGAAAGACAACAATAACAACAGTTGAAGAAACCAAACTTCATTTGAGAGAAAGAAGTTTCAAATGAGTTTCAAACGCAATTAGGAGAGATTTTTATCCAATATTAGCATTTTTGAAAGCTTGATGAAACCAACATATGAATTATATAATCATAACACCATATTAAAGTCATGGATTCTTTTCTAGACATTAAGAATCAGGTACAGCTACTCATTAATTCATGTTTTTTAAAGAAGGATTTGGTAAATTCAAGGTCAGAGGTGGGTTGGGATACTAAAGATGGATACAGGGAAAATATCTCTTCAGAACTAAATAGGAGGGTAACAAACACATGACTTCATATCAAAGGGCATTTGAGATGGACATTGAAAGTCAACATGGTATAAGGATGCATAAAACAAGCTCTGAAAGTCCTTTAAATTTCCATATTTCGATAACTTTCTTTCTCACTATTTTTTTCTGAATGGAATCATAATTTTGACAGGACAAATTTCCTCCTTGAGATCCTAAAGAAGTGAAACTTATCTTGAACTCTAATTATCATTACATTCTCCATTTTTCATAAATGCATGAAGTCCTTCTGGAATCATCTGTTCTTTTCTTCCTGACAGTTCCTGGATTTAATGGAAACTTCTCAACCTAGTAAGAATTTCAATGTGGTAAGTAAAAGGAGGTATTTCACTTAATGTTTCTCCTATTTTATAACAGATAAATTAACTTGTTCATCAACTAAAGTCAAATTTATGTATATTATTCTACATAATAATTTAAGAAAATGCAAACTAAATGCAATGTGGACTTGAAAGGATGTTTACAATCAAAAGTGTAAAATCTTTGGAATACTTATAAAGAATACTTATAAAGAAAAAGGATTTTAGATTATAGCAAAAAAGTTCCCTAAGCATTCCAAGTCTTGTTCCTTGTGTATATCTACATAATTGAGTAAGAAATTGTGCTTATCCTTCAGACTTCATAGTTCACTATTTTTAAAATTGCATTCCTATGGAAATAAATTAAAATAGAAATAATATCTAGGCTGAATTTTTTGTCATATTTGTAATATTTTAAAATATGAATATGTATTTGAGCTCACTTCTTATCTTGACTCTTGAATCCTTATCTGGAAACATGGCTTCCAATTACACATGAATTATTCTTCAACATAGATCATCAGCTAGGCCATTACAACAAACATCAACACACTTTTGTATTTATTTATTATTTATACCATACAAAGTATGGTTTCTGACCTCATTTGAATTAATTAAGAAATAGATAAAAGGAAATTCAGGAAATTCACAATTATGTGAAAATAACAAATAGGAAAAGCAAGGTGAATTATGAAATATATTGTGAAAAATGGAGATGAAACATAACATACCAAAATGTATTGGATGCAGTTAAAGCAGGACATAGAGGAAAATTTAAAATTACAAATGCCTATGTTTAAAAAGAACAAAGATTTAAAATCAGTAACCTAATATTTTACCAAAAACAGAACACCAAAATTAAGCCCAAAACAGCATAAGGAAGGAAATAATAAAGGTCAGAAGATAAATATATGGTATAGAAGCTAAGAAGACAATAGAAAAAAAAATCAATGTTGACTCTTTGATAAGATCAGCAGAATTATTCTTTATCCAAGAATAAAGGAGATAGGACCCCAATAACTTAAGATGGGACATCCCCACCAGTCTTAGAGAAATACAAAGAATTATCAGAGAATGCTTTGAGCAACTGTATAAGAAACTCCATGGTGTAAAAACCATGGAAATTAACTCAAGAAGAAATATAAAATTTGAATAGACTGATAAAAATTAATTTAGTCATTTTAATACTCACCACAAGGGAAAGTCCAGTCTCAGATGGCTTCAATGGTAAATTCTACCAATCATTTAAAGAAGAATGCTGATCCGTGACAAACTTTTCCAAAAAATAGCAGAAGATAGATCACTTGACAAATCATCTTTAAGACCAACATTATTCTGACACCAAACCTAGAAAAAAAATCACAAGTAAATAAAGCTATTCACAAACATCCCTTATGAATGTAGATGTAACAGTTCTCATCAAAACATTAATATATGAAATCAAGCAATATTTAAAGGATTATACAATTTGACCAAGTAGGATTTATTCCAAGGATTCATGGTTGATTTACAATCTGAAAATCAATCAACGTAATATGTCATATTAAAAAAGTAAAAAACAAAAACCATATTATCATTTAAACAGGAGCAGAAAAAACATGTGACAAAATCCAAGATCCTTTCATGATTAAAAAAAAAAAAACATTCAATAAGTGGGCAAGATGGCAGCATAGCAAGGTATAGAATTTAGTTTGTCCTACAGAGCAGCTAGTAAATAGCCAGGAACTGTACAGAACAACTGCTGGGTGGGTGGGGCATTAGTGACCAGACACATTGTACACCAGCCTGGAATGGGTGGAATGGCTGAGATCCAACACAAAAGTCTCCCAAGCTGCAGAGGCCAGTGTCCCTCCTCCAGAGGCATGGCAGGCTGGTTCCCCAAGGGAAAAGGAAACAGGTTTTACTAGAAGCAAGGGCTTAGCTCAACCAAGCTCCAGCGGTGGAATTAAATAACAAATTCTAACTTCTGAAACAGGTGGTAAACACAGATAAACCTGGAATAAAGACTACAGGAATCAGGAGTTGTCACCCTGGCATAGGGGCAGGGCTGACAGAAAAAATAAAAATTAAAAAACCAGAGCACAAAATATTGGAAATGGACTGGACCTCAATAAAAAGGGAAACATAGAGCCTGGGAACACATAGAACCAATACCAACTCCAGCTCTTGTTTAGTAAATCTGAGGGGTGGGAATCTGGCTCCGGAAAAGGCTTATTTTTATTTATTTATTTATTTAGCTTCTTAACAACTCTCTCCTCCTAAGATGTAAGCCTGTATCATCTGAAAATTTAACTGGGGTTGACCATAAGAAAGACTCCATATAGGCAGAGCAAGAAACAGAAAAACAAGAATTCTATACCCAGAAAAACTGTCTGTCAAAAATGGGGCAAATTAATATATTTTCAGACAAACAGTCACTAAGAGAACTTGTGACTAAGAGACTGGCTGTACAAGAAATAGTAAAGGGAGCATTAAGGGCAGAAAGGAAAAGGTAAGGGAGAGATGTCTAGAGAGGAGTGTAGGAATGAAGACAATCAGTAAAGGTAAAAAGAAAAAAAAAATAGATATGACATATAAAACCCAAAACAAAATGGTATAAGAAAGTATCCCTAGAGAGTAATAACATTAAATCTTAATGGATTAAAATCTCCAATCAAAAGACAAACTGGCAGAACAGATTAAAAACAGGATACATCTATATACTGTCTACAGGAGACTCACTTTAGACCCAAGGACAAAAATAGGTTGAAAGTGAAAGGTTGGAAAGATATTTCATGGAAACAACAACCAAAAAAGAGCAGGGACAGCATACTAATATCCGACAAATTCAACTTCAAATGTAAAAAAATTTAAAAGAGAAAGAGGAGGCCATTATGTATTAATAAAAGAAACAATTCAACAAGAAGACATGACAATCATAAATATTTGTGTACTGAGACAGAGTGCTCCAAAATAAATGAGGTAAGCACTGAGAACACTGAAAGGAGTAGATACATCTACGATAAGAGTTGTAGACTTCAATTCCCTGCACTCATCAATGAATGGAACATCTAGACAGAAGATCAGTAAGGAAACAGTGATTTTGAATAATATGATTGTATTAGTTTGCAAGCTGCTGGAATGTGATATACCAGAAATGGAATGGCTTTCAAAAAGGGGAATTTCTTAAGTTGCAAGTTAACACTTCTAAGGCCATGAAAATGTCCCAATTAAAGTAAGTCTATAAAATTGTCCAAATTAAAACACCAAAAAGCAGTTACCTTCACTCAAGAAAGGCTGATAAAGTTCAGGGTTTCTCTCTCTACTGGAAAACACATGGTAAACATGGCAATATCTGCTGACTTCTTGTTTCATGATGCTGCCTCTAGGGTGTTTTCCCTCTTCATCTCCAAAGGTCTCTGGCTATGTAGACTCTCATGCTTCTTGTCGCTGTCTCTCTCTCTCTCCAAAATGTTTCATCTTCCAAAAAACTAGCCAAGACCCACCTGGAATGGTGAAGTCACAACTCCATCTAAGCCATCTAATCAAAAGTTACCATCCGCAATTAGGTGGGTCATCTCTCTATGGGGACTATCAAAAAGCTCCCAGCCAGCAATATTGAATGAGGATTAGAGGACATGGCTTTTCTGGGGTCCACCACAGGTTCAAACTGACATATTCCACCCTTTGGATCCCAAAAAGACATGTTCTTTCCAAATGCAAAATATATTCATTCCATAACAATAGCAGACAGCCTTAAAGCATTTCAGTAACAATACAAATGCAATACAAAGTTAAAACCAGTACAAAGTCTCATCAAAGTTTGTCACAGGCATGGTCTTTTCTAAGGCAAAATTGTTCTCTGTCTCTGGACCTGTAAAAACTCAGAACAGATTATTTGCTACCAACGTACAAAGCAGGGACAATCATAGGATACATATACCCATTTCGATTGGGAGAAATTAGAAGGAACAGAGGGATCACTGGACTTAAGAAGTTTTGAAAACCTGCAGAGCAAACGCCTATAGATTTCAGTCTGAGAGTTATTTATCTTTGGGACTTTAGAAAATGGCAGTCCCACTCTTTCCAAGGGCCTATGCAGTGGCCCACCTCTTTCTGAATGCAACCTTGGGAGACACTGGGGAGACCACTTTTCTGTCTGCTCCGCCCCCTCGAAGCACTGAGGCTGCACCCAGGCTCTCTGCCATCTCCAGGACAAACGCTTAGTCCCACCATGTGGTGGCAGCCAGGCTCTCCCCAATCACCAAGGAGTGTGCTCCACCCTCTCTGAGGCCTGAGGCAGTACCACTCTTCCACTGCAAGGAGGTGGAAGGCCCATCCTCTGCCTCTGGGGCAAACTCACCCTCTCCAAGTGTTTGGGTGGGTCCACTCTCCTGGCCCAAGTCTTCTTGACTTCAGACTTTAGTTTCCATATCTCTGCCTCTGAAGTTATTTTACCTTTACATTGCCCCTTTTCTGAGCCCCACCCCCACCCACTGTATAAACAGTGCAGTGGCTGTTTATACAGGTCCCACTGCACTCTTGTTGGTTTTCTATGTAGTAAGCAAGGATCATGCCCATCAGACAGGAGGAGTTTCTACAAATCCTTCCTGGATAACTCTATCTCCAATACTGGCTTTTTCTGAAATGGCTGACTGTTTATACACTTGGTTAAATCCTCATGTGGGGCACTATTCTCTGGGATCTCCCTTCCTGAAAGCCCAGAATTTCCCAGAACATCAGTTTCTGCTTTCTTTGTACCTAAGAGTTCAGTTCTCAGCTTATCTCTTTCCTTTGGCATTTTGCTACAAGCTTCAAGGAGAAATCAGCCTGCACTTTCCACATTTAATTTCGATACCTCTTCTGCTAAATATCCAGGCTCATGGCTTTTAAAATATGCCTTTCATCTAAAGCCACTAGTCAACTTTGCCAGATTATCTACAATTTTAAAACAAGGATTGTCTTCCTTCCAGTTTGCAATAACACATGTCTCATTTCTGTCTAGTGCATTATCAAAGTTATCTTTAGAATTTATATTTCTAACAACCATCTCTTCAAAGAGTTCTAAGCCTTCTGTATCAAGCTCCTTACAACTCTTCCAGCATTTTCCTCTTATCCATTTAAAAAGCCATTCTGACATGTTTGGTATTTGCAAACTGCTGCAGCACCCCACTTCTCTGGTATCAAAATGTGTTCTGGTATGCAAGTTGCCAGAATGCAACATACCAGAAATGGAATGGCTTTTAAAAAGGAGAATTTATTACATTGCAAGGTTACAGTTCTAAGACCATGAAAATGACCTAATTAAAGCAAATCTATAAAAGTGCCCAAATTAAGTCTCCAACAAGAAGTTACCTTCACTCAAGAAACAATGATGAAGTTCAAGGCTTCTCTCTCTACTGGGAAGGCACATAGTGAATCTGTCGATATCTGCTAGCTTTCTTCCCAGACTTCTTCTTTCATGACACTCCCTCTGGGGTATTTTCCCTCTTCATCTCTAAAATTCTCTGGCTGTGTATACTTTCATAGTTCTCATCACTTTCTCTTTCTCTTCAAAATGTTTCCTCATGTAAAGGATTCCAGTAAACTAATCAAGACCCACCTGAAATGGGTGGAGTCACAACTCCATATAAGCTAACTAAACAAAAGTTACCACCCACAATTGGGTGGGTAAGATCTCCATGCGAACAATCAAAAAGCTCTCAGCCAGCAATATTGAATGAGGATTAAGAGACATGGCTTTTCAGGTGTCCAGAACATATTCAAACTGGCACAATGATAAATGAACTAGACGTAACAGGCATTTAAAGAACTTTACACCCCACAACAGCAGGATACACATTTCTTGCAAGTGCTTATGCACCAGTCTCAAGGAGTAGATGATATGCTGGGTCACAAAGCAAGTCTCAATAAATTTAAAAAGATTGAAATCATACAAAGCAATTTCACGTAAAAAAATTTATTCACCACGACCAAGTGGGATTTATTCCAGGTATTCAAGACTGGTTCAACACAGGAAAATCAATTAATGTAATACACCATATCAATAAGTCAGAGCAGAAAAACCACACAATCATCTCGATTGATGAAGAAAAGTCATTTGAGAAAATTCAACATCCTTTCATGATGAAAACACTTCAATGAATATGAATAGAAGGGAACGTCCTCAATATGATAAAGGAAATATATGAAAAGCCCACAGCTAACATGATCTCTGATGGGAAAGACTGAAAGCTTTCCCTCTAAGATCAGTACTAAGACAAGGTGCCCACTGTCACCATTGTTATTCAACATTGTGCTGGAAGTTCAAGCCAGAGCAATTTGACAAGAAAGAGAAATGAAAGACATCCAAATTGGAGAGGAAGAAATAAACTCTCCGTGTTTAAAGGTGATATGATTCTATACATTGAAAAATCCTGAAAAATCTACAGCAAAGCTACTAGAGCTAATAAATTAGTACAGCAAAGTGTCAGGGTACAAGATCAACATCCAGAAATTAGTAGTGCTTCTATGCACTAGTAATTGAGCAATGTGAGAAATCAAGAAAACAATTCCATTTACAACAACAATCAAAAGAATCAAATATTTAGGAATAAATTTAACTAAGGATGCAAAAGTCTTATACACAGAAATCTATAATAAATTACCAAAAAAATAATGGAAGACTTAAATAAATGAAAGGGCATACTGTGTTCATGGATTGGATGACTAAATATATTATAACTATATTTTATAACTATATTTAGTTAACTATATTTAGTTAAGATGTCAATTCTACCCAAATTGATTTATGGATTCAATGTAATACCAATTAAAATCCCAATAATTTATGGTGCAAAAATAGAAAAACCAATAACTGAATTTATCTGGAAGTTCAGAGTGTCCTAAATAGCTAAAAATATCTTGAGAAAGAAAAATGAAGTGTGAGGTTGCACACTACGTGACTTTAAAGCATATTACAAAGTTGCAGTGGCCAAAACAGCATAGTATTGACATAAAGATAGATAAACTGACTAATAGAATTGAATCAAGTGTTCAGAAATAGACCCTCTCATTTATGGACAATTAATCTTTGATAAGGCAGTCAAGCCAATCCACTTGTGACAGAGCAGTCTCTACAATAAGTGGTGCTTGAAAAACTGCATATGAATATGCAAAAGAATGGAAAAGGATCTATATCTCACACCCTACACAAAACTTAACTCAAAATGGATCAAAGACCTAAACATTAGAGCTAAGACATTAAAACTTTTAGAAGAAGATGTAGGAAATATTCCTTTAATCTTGTGTTAAGAGGTAGTTTCCTAGACCTAATGCCCAAAGCACAAGCAATAAAAAAAGAAATAGTTGAATGAGACCTCCGCAAAATCAAATATGTTGGTGCATCAAAGTACTTTGTTGGGAAAGTAAAAAGGTGGCCTACACAATGGGCAACAATATTTGGAAACCACAAATCAGATAAGGATTTAATATCCAGAATATATAAAAAGATTCTACAACTCAACAACAAAAAGAGAAACAACCCAACTAAAACATGGGCAAAACGTGGACAGACACTTTTCAGAGGAAGAAATATAAATGGCTAAAAGGCACATGAAAAGATGCTCAACTCACTGGCTATTAAGGAAATGCAAATCAAAACCAGAATGAGATATCATCTCACACCCACTAGAATGGTGACCATCAAAAAATAAGAAAAAAAGTACAATGGTAAGTGATGGAGAGGATTTGGAAAAAGGTAGACTTATCCACTGTTGGTGGGAATGTAAAATGGTGCAACCACTCTGGAAGGCAATTTGGTGCTTCCTCAGGGAACTAAGTATAGAATTGTCATTTGATCTTGCAATCTCATTACTAGGTATATGTTCAGAAGAACTGAAGACAAGGACACAAATGGACATTTGAATACCAATGTTTACAGCAGCATTATTTACATTTGCAAGAGATGTAAACAGTCTAAATGTCCATCAAGATATGAGTGGCTAAAGAAGCTGTGGTATATACATATGATGGAATACTACATAGCTTAGGACAGAATGAAGCCATGAAGCATGTAACAATGTGGATGAACCTTAAGGATATTATACTGAATGAAACTATTTAGAAACAAAGGGATAAATATTATATGGTCTCACTAATATGAACTAACATTAATGAATGAGCTTTGATAATTAGAGTTAAGAACACAGGTTATTAGAAGATTGGAAAAGAGTAGGGATTGAGCATTTGTGCTGAAGAAATAATGACTGCACAGCAGGACTGAATGCAAAAATTCAGAAATGGATAGCGCAATGCTATCCATGGTATGACAATAATGTAAGCACATTGAAGGAAGCGGAACAGGAGTATGGTTGAGGGAGAAGGACTGGGGGCACATCAGAACGAAAGATAGAGGATAAAGACTAAGACGGTATAACTCAGGAATGTCTAGCATACACAGTTATTCTGACTAAATGTACACATATAAATACGTTTTTGCATGGGGAAGAACAAATGAATGTCAATATTGCAAGGTGTTGAAAATGGAATGGTTTACAGGAAAAATACAATCAATGCAGGCTAGGGTCTACAGTCAACAGTAACATTGTAAAATACTTCCACTGAAAATAACAAAAGCATTTTGTCAAAGCTAAATGTCCCCCCAGGGACATGGGGGAGGGGTATGTATTTTTTGCAGAAGAATAGGAAATGCCTTCATATAGATTATGGTGGTGAAGGCATGGCTACTTACTTAGATTGGATTGAATGATGAACAAATAAAACTCTTTAAAAATGAACAGAGAGAAACAAGCACTAGAGAAAATGTGGAGAAAGACATGTACCTAGGCGCTGTCAGTAGGGAAAGTGAGAGGTGAAGCCCCTCCAGAAGCAGTATAGTGGCTCTACAGGATACTAGGGGTGGGGTTGCCATATGATCCTGCCACCCCATTGCTAAGTATTTATAACTGGAGGAATGGAGAGTGAGGACATGAATGGACATTTGCACATTAACGTCTGTGGTGGTAGTGTTCCTGATTCCAGAAGGCTCGAGGTGGCCTAGGACTATGAAGGAAGAATGGAAGGGTAACAGTGGTATATACATAAATGGACTACTGAGAGGCTGCAAAAAGGAAGGAAATTGGAGGCATGAAACTAGGTGAGTGAAACTTGAGGACAGTATATTGAATTAAATGTCAGAAACAAAAAGAAAAATATTAACATGCCTCACTCATATGCACTAACTATAATATACAAACTCAGAGAACTGAAGTCATGAGTGTTAGGCATGGGGTGGTTAAAGGATTCCATGTGACACATAGAACTAAAGCTTAACAGTTTGTTGCTAGAGAAAAAGAAACAGGCAGAGTGAAAGCAAGGGGAGAGCAGGCAGGTGAGAGCCAGCAAAACCTGCTAGTGAAAGGAAATGAAAAATGGCTCCATTTTCTGGGATTTACCCCTATAAAACTTTCTGACAGCTTGTGGTTTTAAAGGAAAAACCACACCAAGGGGGGTGGGGGTGACACTTGACTGCAGGCATCACTAGGAGATGTCAGGCTGGTGCAGATCATGACTTCATGCTCATGGTTATCTGGTCTGGCCTCTGGTGGGTGGGACATTGACATGTTTGTGCTCACTATCTTGCCAGCACATCAGGTCCTGTCAGAAGAGCTGCTGAGGAGAAACTGAGGGTCCCCCATACCACAGAATCCATTTTGCATGTTAAGTTTTATTCTCTGATACCTGACAAAGAGAATGGGTTATCAGGTTGGGGCCTATTATAAAGAGTCCTAGATTGTAAGTTCCTAAAGCAGCCACATCTCTTCTGGAGTGTAAATATTATTCCTAAATTCTGAGATATTGAGCTATTTGTGTATAGTTTGATTATTCCCTAAAATTTTGGATATTTATGTGACACCTGAGACTCAGAGTTAGAGTTCTAAAGCTAGGAAAGTCAGCATCACCCCATACGGCAACTGTTAAAAACATTGAAAAAGTGATCAGACTTTCAATAAAGATATGAATGAAGCTGATCTGGATAGGACTAAGGTAAATCAGAATACAGGGTAAAGGATGAAATGGTCCATATTTTAAAACTTCAACTTCTGTGTGATACCAAAGGGAGAGATCTTTATTTGTTGCAAAAATTTATACTTTAGGTAGTGCATTATCTAATTTAACTTGTATGGTCAGTTTAGTTGAACACCATAATTACATGGAATCTTGAAAAGGACAGGAGATCTTGTTGGTATGTAGAGGTTAGTGTGATGCCCTGATATATCCCAGAGTAATTTGGGCAGAAGAATGAAAAAGTATTTGCAAAGTCCCCTTGGGGGGCTGGGAAGAGAGGAGGAAATATTCAACTTCTCCATTTGGGGAAATATTCTTGCAAGCAGTGGGGACAACCAGTTTAATAGGATGAGCCCTCAATCTTGGAATTCACTTCTATAAAACTTATTCTTGCAAAGGAGAAACTTATCCTACTTAAAATTAGGCCTAGAAGTCACCCCAAAGAACTTCTTTTGTTGTTCAGATATGGCCTCTGTGCCAGTTTGAAAGGTTTAAGTACCCTAGAAAAGCCATGCCTTAATCCTAATCCCGTTTTGTGGGAGCAACAGTTTCTTCTAATGCCTATTCAGTACTGTATGTTGGAAACTTTAATTAGATTATCTCCATGGAAATGTGACTCACTCAAGAGTGGGTGTTAAACTGGATTATGTGGAGATGTGTCTCCACCCCTTCGAGGTAGGTCTTCATTACTTTATTGGAATCCTATAAAAGAGGAAACATTTTGGAGAAAGTGGGAGATTCCGAGAGAAAGCGGAGAAAGACAACAGAATGCCACAGAACCATGAAGCAGAGAGTCCACCAGCAAGGGACCTTTGGAGATGAAGAAGGAAAACTCCTCTGAGGGAGCTGGAGAGGAAGCTGGCAAATGATGTCGTGTTCCCCATGTACCCTTCTAGCCGAGAGAGAAACCCTGACTGTGTTCACCATGTGTCAAAATGTTGTGCAAAACCAGGAAAAAGGCTGCAAGCCTCCAGGAACATTACACAGAAACAGAAAGCTCTGAAGTTTCAGGAAATAGGTTTTGTTCATCTATGGCCACAGGGCTCAGCCAAGTAGCCTCTGAAAGTCTGAGCCCCCAACAGGGGTTGTCGCAGGTTTTTCAGTGAAGCACTTGGCTATGTGCTGATGTACATAAAGGAGGGGTCTCTACAGGAATTTTTCTTATCCTTCCTACGTGCAGTTTCAAATGTTCCTGGGGTAAGTGAGACTTCTCAAAGGGGAAATGGCCTGAGTAAGCAGGGGCCTGCCTACTGTGAGAGGAAATGGCTTGAGCAGACAGGGGCTGCCTGTTACATTTCCACTTGAGAGAGAAACCCTGAACTTCATCGGCCTTCTTGGATAAAGTTATCTTTTCCTAGATGCCTTAGATTGGACATTTCTATAGACTTGCTTTAATAGTGACATTTCCATGGCCTAAAATCTGTTAACTTGCAACTTACTAAATTCCCCTTGTTAAAAGCCATTCCATTTCTGGTATATTGCATTCTGGCAGCTAGCAAACTAAAACAGCCTCTTTCTCTAAGCCAACTTGACAGGTGAACTCACTGCCCTCCCCCGTACATGGGATATGATTCTCAGGGGTGTAAATCTCCCTGGCAACATGGGACAGGATTCTTGGGGTGAGCCAGGACCCAGCATCATGGGATTGAGAAAACCTTCTTGACCAAAAGGGAGATGAGAGAAATGAGACAAAACAGTGTCAGTTGGCTGAGAGATTTTGGTCAAGAGGTTATCCTGTAGGTTACTCTTATTTTT
>PVIY010012529.1:0-61369 GCA_004026745.1 Myrmecophaga tridactyla | reverse complement strand
TTGTTCATGGTTACAGTGGGGCAAGGGAAAATCAGGAGGCATCCCAATAGATTTCTTGGTTTCCATATATATTCTTCCCTACTCACAATGTATAAAATGTATAAAAGCCACTCAATCTCCTCCTGCTAGACAGCATGGATTATTCCAGCCAGAATGAAGACTCCTCTTCTTGCCTCCTTTTCCTTGGACAGCCATGTACACTGGAGGCAGCCCATGACTTGTAGTCAACCAGGAATCTTTCTGTATCACTTGACAAGAGTGTGCACCTGATGGGGAGCATACTTCTAACCCTGCAGAACCCAGAGTTGCTAGGATTGAAGCACAGACAATTTTGGAGAGTGGTGGTAAGTGGTACACTCCTGCTTCTTCCCAAATCCATGTATTCTTCCTACTGGGGATATAACACAATATAGAGGTTTCTGATTGAGTGCATATGCTGCCTTCTGAAGGATGACAAACCTTCCCTTTGCCTTAGAGTTTGTATTTCAGCTACATTTTTTTATAAGTCTATTCCAACGTTTTATGAGATTTGCTGCTTTTGAATGATCTAGTATGTAATATGACCAGTGCCTCCACGGTCATGGTCAACTCTCCCATTTGGATGCTGTACTGTATGGAATTCCATTCTGGTGAATAAGGCTTTCCTGAAGTTCCTGGATAATAGTTCTCTGGAAGGAAAGGCAAACCAATACCTGGAATTGGAATCTATCCATGTGAAGATGAATTGCTGGTTCTACCAGAACAGAGTGGAAGCCAATGTAGTTAACTTGTTACCAGGAAGAGGGCTGTATTGGAAGTCCCATGTTGGCCTCTCTTACTGACAAATTGGACATTCAGAGACAGTAATAAAAGTATATCTGCCATGGTGTGTTGGTCTGAATCTGTGGTGGACCCCAGAAAAGCCATGCCCTTTGATCCTCATTCAATATTGCTGGGTGGGGGCATTTTGATTATTTCCATGAAGATGTGACTCACCCAACTGGGGGTGGTAACTTTTGATTAGATGATTTCCATGGAGGTGTGTCTCCACCCACTGAAGGGGGAGTTGCTTGCTGGAATCCTTTAAAACAGGAAACATTTTAGAGAGAGTCCCTTTTGGTAGAGCCACGTGAAAGCCAGCAGACACCAACATGTTCGCCATGTGCCCTTCCAGCTGAGAGAGAAACGTTGAACATCGTTGGCCTTTTTGAACCAGCATATCGTTCCCTGGATGCCTTAAATTGGACATGTCTATGGACTTGTTTTAATTGGGACATTTTCTTGGCCTTGGAACTGTAAACTAGCAACTCATTAAATTCTCCCTTTTAAAAGTCATTCCGTTTCTGTTATATTGCATTCCGGCAGCTAGCAAACTAGAACACATGGTAAATGGAAGTTCATACTATTGTACCCACACATAACCCCCATTTCTGTCATTATGGTCACTCCATTTATGTACCTATCATGCCAGTTCTTGGGTGGAAAATACAAAGGCTAGCTAATGTCAAATGGGCAAGTCATTTTGTCTTCTTGATTTTCCAGTGCCTCTTTCATAGTGGGTGCTTTATGGTAGGCTTTTAACAGGTGATACAAAAATCTTTGCAGTTCATATTCACTCACATATGTCCATCCACTTGCCTCTACCCCAAATTACTGTGTTTCTGATTTTCCAATCTGTTTCCATCAGGGCTTTGATCAAATGGCCAGGCCATTGGCAAACTGCTCAGAAATCTGTATATATTCTCATTTTGGGCCACTTCTTCCACACAAATTGGATGACCAATTCCTCCCATGGAGAAGATTTTTTTCTCTCTGCTGTCTTTAAAGCCTACTTCTGAATATGTCTATAGTGAAAATACAATCCATTTTCAAGTTGTACCCATATACAAAGCTGACCCATCTATAAGCCAAACTTAGATCCCTTCCTTCTTCCTCAGTTGGTCATATGGGAACTGCTCCTCACTCCCACCCCATATGGCCATATTTACAAGTTGAGAGAGAGATATTGGTCTAACTGTGGTGAGTGATATGGGTATCTGAGTTACATGCTCATTCATCTTATTTGTGCCCTGTTTGGGCTTAATCCCAGATGTGCCATTTGCATCATATATTAGATTGCTGTCAAGCTCATCCAACTTCATGATGCAGGAGATCCAAAAAAACTCAGCTCATAAAGGGCAGTTCTAAATAGATGGTCTCTTGATGTCCCATTATCAAGCATTATATCTCTACGTGGACCCAGTAATATGCTAGGAGCTCTTTCTCAAAAAAGGCATATTTCCTGCATTTGTGATTCTCCCACTGGGCTTTGCCATAAGCTTCACATTTCATCTTTTCTCTCTAGTGACACTTCCAACACTATTGGGTCTGCTAAATCATATGACTCAAGAGTAGGATTGTTTGTTTCACAGCCTGGAAGTATATCTGGAAGCCTATTATGTGTTTTCTTCCTTCTTTGTGGGAGGGATGCAAATTGCAGCAAGTTGTCTTTTATTTTGAAGGGAATATTTGACATGTCCCTGACCACTGACTCCCTAAAAGCTTCAGTGAAGTGGTACATCCCTGAATCTCTGTCGGTTTTATCGCCCACCCTCTGGAATGCCTATGTCTTACCTAGGCCTCCAACATACTAACCATCTCCTAATCTTCCTGTTCAATTAGCATGTCATGGAAATAATGGATCAGTGTGATGTTCTGTAGGAAATCCAGACCACAGACATCTTTTCAGACTATATTATGACAGATGGTGGGAGAGTAACAGCCCTGAGACAAAACTGATTGATGTTGTCTCTCCCATGTGAATGCGAAATTTTGGATCCTCTTTTCTAATCAGAATGAAAAAAATGAATTTGTCAAGTCAATGACCACATACCATGTACTTGAGACCCTGTTAATCTGCTCTAGCAATGATACCATGCCAGGAATAATAGCCATGTTCAGGGTTACTACTTAGTCGAGCTTGTGATAGTCTATAGTCATTCTGCAAGAGGGTTTGATAGGGCCAGATTAATGAAGTGAAGATATGATGGGAACCATTTTCCTTGCATCCTTTAAATAGTTAAATGGCACCACTAATCTCTGTCATCATCCGTGGGATGCAATATCATTTTTTTTTTCCTATCTTGGCTGGTTGAGGGGAAGGGACAAATCCACTTGGCTTTCCCCATTATGATATCTCTTATGCCACAGTTACTCAACTTCCAAGCATATCAATTTCAGTTATATACTTGGGGTCTGGAGAAATGGCCACTGCATAATCTGAAAATCTTGTGGGTCTGTTGAGAGTTGGACTTAGTCAGGACTCCACGGCCTCTATAATTCCCACTCTAATAATAATCCCCACTCTAATAGGAAGACCATGATGTCACTTTGGGTCTCTGCATATCAATGTCAACTCAGATCTTATCTACAATAGTCATTGAAATGTCTGTACTGTACAAGAACCCAAGTAAATGACTATAGGTCCTTTTGGAGCAGGACTCGGAGAATGATTATAGCATATATTGGCTGTGATATTTAGTCAATGGGTTCTGGATCTGCAGGTTTGGGAACTGATCAAGGGATCATGATTTTATAGGGGTGTTTCAGTTTGCTAAAGCTGTCAGAATGCAGTACACCAGAAATGGGTTGACTTTTACAATAGGGTTTTATTAGGTTAAAAATTTACAGTTCTAAGGCCATGAAAATATCTGAATTAAGGCATCGAGAGGAAGATACATTCTCTGAGAAAAGGCTGATAGCATCCAGTGTTCCTCTGTCATATGGGAAGGCACATGGCAAGGCACATGGCAAGGTCTGCTGGTCCTTCTCTCCTGATTCTAGTTTCAAAATGGCTCTCTCAGCTCCTGTGGGTCCTTGCTCCTCCTGGGGCATTTTCTCTCTAAACCCTCTCTCCTGGTATTTCTGTCTTTTATCCTCTCATAAAGGACCCCAGCAAGGGGATTAAGATCCACCTTGAATGGACTGGGTCACATCTCCATGGAAACAACTAATCAAAAGTTCCCACCCAACAATAGGTCTTCCCCAACAGGGATGGAGTAAGTGAACATGGCCTTTTATGGGGTACATAACAGCTTCAAACCAGCAGAAGGGTAATCACTGATTGCCCTTGGCCTCCTACTCCCCCTTTCTTGCCCCCCCTTTTTTTAAGATGTTAAGTGGCACCCTTGCTGGATGCCCTTCTAGTTTGCTCCTAGGGAAACCATGCTCTATCAACCATCTCCACAGCTCCCTATGGGTCAAACTCCCTTGGCTGCTGTGCTCTGATCTGGCAGGTCATTATAGTAATTGCAGCCTCCTGGATTTTGCAGCTAGCACTTTCACCTTGCCTCTGTAACTTTGGGGACTCCATCATTCCATGAATATTAATATACCCAGATCTATTAGGCCTCTCCCACCAGCAGCCCTGGCCTGGCCTGAAGAGCGGAGCCAACTCTGAATTTCTTAGTGATGTTGGAGTCCCCATCACTAGTGCAATCTCAGTGCCCTTGGTGAAAGTTATGCTTTCTGGACCTCCTGTGGAAGATAATCTTCTGATGGGTCTTCTGGCCTTATAAAATATATGCATTTCAACAGGCCCCTTCGAGGTCCAGGTTGAGGATGAGATAAGAGACCCTGCTCTTGTATGACCTTGAGGGTGAATACCTTCTAGGCACCTCTCTTGTCTCACCCTAGGCCTGACTTTGCTCATGTCTCTCAGCCTCTTTATTCTTTCCTCCATCATCTACCAAGACAACTTGGGCATTTCCACTTTGCTGTGTCTTGATCACTGCTTTTATCAGGCATCTCAGAGCATTCTAGAAGTGAGTTTGCCCTACTCTCTCTAGGCTTTGTTGGGGTTTTAAATCCTGGGTCCCAAGAAAGTGATTTCAGATCAATGAGTTCTTGCACACCCAACCCAGTCTTACATTCTGGCCTCTGAAATCAAGATCATTCAAAATCCAATTACAGGGTTACTCTCCTGGCTTTTGCTAGTACATGCTACCTAGTTTTCGCAACTTATTTGGTGAATGTTCTCTTTCTTCCCTTCCCTCCCTTCACCTCCCCTCTCCTCTCTTCCCCTCTCCTTTCCTTCTCTTCTCTTTGAAAGTTATCAGCTGGGCAGCCAAAAGAGGAAGTGAGGCAGCTTTGGAGGCAAGCACCTGTTCCTTGTGGGAGACAGGTCTTTGCTGGACTTTTCAGTTCAGTGGAAGTTCTATCTCTTACTAGGAATAGGTGGTTCAGGGACACCTGCACAGCTCTGATGGTTCAGGGACACCTGCACAGCAACATTTTCAGAGGCATACATCCAGATTTTCCAATTCCATTTTTTGTTGTCCCAGATTTTCTCAACCTGGGCCCTGGCTTTAGCATAACAGACCTACCTAATCATTCAAACATCTCTAGAGCTCAGATCTGGAAACTGCTCTTTGCATTGTAGGAGATTAGAGCCTCTTAGTAAAAGCTACTTTTACAAAGGTCCCCAGCGCTCACAGGTAGCCTTTAATTGCTGATTAATAGCCCCCACTTTCCCATTATTCTCTGCAGAGAATCAAAATACCTTAGCAGTAATTAACCAACTCAGTTGAATTTGTAGGCATTGCTCCCCTCATACTCTTCAAAGGCCAAAAGATGTTCCTTTCTACCAGTACATTTTTCCAGGCCATCAGTGGTGCTAATCTTTTGCAGTTGAAGCTGCCACCTTGTACCCTACCTACCCCACAGGATGACACCCTCTGATCTATTGAATAAGCCTATTCCAAATCCCCATCTTCCTGCCTGTTTTCTCAGATAACTCCCCCTACCATTCATGCTAGTTTGGGTCCACCAGAAGCAAATGCCAAAATGAGATTACACTAGGTAACTAAATAAATGTATCTAGACAGTTTACCTCATAGTTAAGTGGAAGAAGAAATCTGGCCCATGTTAGATAATTCAACCCCCAAATTCCCATTCTCTCTGGTTTCATAGGGGCTTTTTGGACATGACTTATCTAAGACGTCATTGTGTGGACAGGTGTACTATGATTTAGCTCATACAGGTAGCCATACTATCAATATCATTGTGGAATTTTGAACCTATTGAGTGTATTTTCAGAGGCAAAGTCATGTTCTTTGGTCTGTGGCGTAGTGCAGTTACTCAAAACAGAGGGCTTCTTGACACTATATCATAAAAGTGCTTTTATCTTTTAAGTGGCTATTTGTCCTGTTTTTCCTCTTGCCTATGCTTTTATTTTCTCTTTCTCCACCTCAGTAGTGTTCTAGAGTGTAAATTCCTGACCACCATATATTCTAATTTGCTAGCTGCCAGAATGCAATATACCAGAAATGGAATGGCTTTTCAAAAGGTGAATTTAATAAGTTGCAAGTTAACACTTTTTAGGCCATGGAAATGTCCCAATTAAAACAAGTCTATAGAAATGTCCGATCTAAGGCATCCAGGGAAAGATAACTTAATTCAAGAAGGCCAATGAAGTTCAAGGTTTCTCTTTCAAATGGAAAGGCACATGGTGAACACGGTCAGGGTTTCTCTCTTGGTTGAAAGTGCACATGGTGAACACGGTGTTATCTGCTAGCTTCTCTCCAGCTCCCCAGGAGGTGTTTTCCTTCTTCATCTCCAAAGGTCACTGACTGGTGGTCTCTCTGCTTCATGGTTCTGCCGCATTCTCTGTGGTGGCTTTCTCATGGCTCTGTCGTTCTCTGCTGTCTCTGAATCTCCCCCTTTCTCCAAAATGTTTCCTCTTTTATAGGATTCCAGTAAACTAATCAATTCCCACCTGGAATGGGTGGAGACACGTCTCCACCTAATCCAGTTGTTAACAACAACTCTTGATCTAGTCGCATCTCCAGAGAGATAATCTAATTAAAGTTTAAAGCATACAGTGCTGAATAGGGATTAGAAGAAATGGCTGCCTTTACAAAATGGGATTAGGATTAAAACATGGCTTTTCTAGGGTACATACATCCTTTCAAACTGGCACATCATATGAAAAAGTTTGATAGTAAACAATAAGCTTGATAATTATTATGTTATTTGGCATTTGGCAATCCAGGGTATTTCCTTGGCTCATACTGGGGGTCTTCAGCCTGTGTCCTGTTAAGAAACTTTTTCATACTGCTGGAATATGTGCTTTATTTTTCTTTTCTTGATGAATCATTATTTTTCTAATATCTGTTCAAGTTCATTCCTCTGTTAGTAACTTTGTTTTGTCCCTTTTTTGGTATTTTGTGAGTAGTGATAAATGTTGGTTGAAAAAAATACAAATAGGGGAGCATAACTTTGCATATGCTCATTGTATTTTGGGGACTCTTTTGTTCTTAGTATATTAGGAAAAAATTCCCAGGTGCCTGTATGGCCAAATTAAGTCAGGTAACTTAATATCCATTCATCTCCAAAGATACCTTGGATTTATAATGTAGATAAGGCAAGAAAAGAAGGGATTACAACTTCAGTGACTCCTGCTCAATGCTGCAGGAGTTTCCTAAATCTGAATGAATAAACAATTATGTGATCTTAGTGTAAACAAACAAACAAACAAAAGACCACTATGTGCTTGGGTCAGAGTTGAGATATGCAGGTATCTGTAAACTGATAAGCCCTATTAAGTTTGAGTTTCAAGCTGTAATAGATAGGGATGCAGAATTTAAAGCTTATTCATCTTTTGTAACACATCCAGGACTTGCCTGTGATTCAACATTGTATCATAAAATATTTTCAATGTACTTTCTTCCATATTTATTTCTTTTGATTACTCTCGTAATTGGTATCAGCAGGGAGGTGTATTGAAGAAACCAAGTCAAAAGAAGTTAAGAAAACTCTCTTAAAGAAATAACCATTTTAGTTTTCTAGGAGAGTTCAACTCTCAGACTATTTCATAAGCCTCTCTGTTCTATAATTCCTGTCTTTACTTCTCCCTAAAGAAATCCAACTCAACCCAGCAACAACAAAAAAACCTAAAAATCACACAAGATGCAAATTAATTCCATGTGGAGAGTTTTTTGCTTTTGGAATGGAAAGAATAATTGTAAACTTTTCCTGTTATATAACATAGGTTCTAGTAGGGATAATGTGGAGAGAGAATAGACAGGAATTAAGAAAAGAGGGAGAGAGTTGTGATGATATTGGAGGAATTAATTTAGGAACAATATTCTCTTTATATTGAAAAAGTTAATTTGGTTTCTGTGCTGGATTGAAATTGTTATGTACCCCAGAAAAGCCATGTTCCTTTTCTTAATCCAATCTTGTGGGGGCAGACCTATTGTTTAGGGTGGGACCTTTTGATTAGGTACTTTCCATGGAGATGTATCCCCACCCATTCAAGATGGGTCTTAATCTGTTTACTGGAGTTCTTTAAGAAGGAACCATTTTGGAAAAAGCTCAGAGCGGACACAGACAAGAGACATTTGGAGATGCAGAAAGAAAATGCCTTTGGGAAACTGTTTGTAACCCAAAGCCAAAGCACCAGCAAACACCAGTCATGTGCCTTCCCAGATCAGCCTTTCTTGAGTCAAGATATCTTTATTTGGATGTCTTAGTTTGGACATTTTTGTGGCTTTATAACTGTAAACTTGTAACTTAATAAATTCCCTTTATAAAAGCCAATTCATTTCTGTATATTGCATTTCCAGCAGTATTAACAAACTAAAATAATTTCTATTGCTCCAAATGTACCTATTTATATTTTTTCTTTTCCTTTCTGTTCCTTCCATCCTCATCCAGTTAATATAACCGCAACAGCATTTAAAAACTATTTCCTTTTCCTAAAAGAGGTCTCTCAGAGCAAGTGAAATCAGCACCTCTTAACTATCAGCCATTGGAATAAATTTTTCTTTATAAAACCATTCTAATTCAGAGGAAGGACAGTCAACAGAAGATAATCAATTTTAGCAGCTGAGGGGACAATGGGGTCATGTACATATTCTCATATGGCAGGATGAGATTGGGAATCAGTCTTTCTTGAACTCTTTCTTGAGTACCATTATATATTTAAAGTTGTTTAGTTCTAATAGTAGACTATGAGATAAGCATAGTATTATTAGCCCTATTGTGTAGTGGGTTTGGAATATTTAAGTATTTATCCAAGATCATATAACAAGTATGGAAGACATCTCAAACCCAATATGTCCAATATTGAACCCCTGTTCTCTACTTTCTTCACCCTTCCATATATCCACATACAATCTTCCTTATCTTAATGGCAGCTTTTTCCTTCCAACTCAGCATTAAACTTTCGAATAATCTTTGACTACTCTCTTTCTCTCATACCCCACCAATCCACCAGCAAACATTATGTGTTCTACCTTAAAATGGATCCAAGTCCCAAATACTTATTACCTCTTTCTCTTTTACTACCCTACCTAGGATAAGTTCTATGGGGGCAGAGACTTTTCTCTTATTTATCTGGAGATAATCTACTGCTTGCCCAATGTTATGTTTCTAAGAATCATCCATATTGTTGTTTCCTTTTTATTAGTAATGTAAGGAAATGATTCCTTTTTATTACTGAATACCATTCCATTGAATGAATATACCACAATTCGTGCAAGTATTTACCCATTGACAGATGTTTGAGTTGTTTCCAGAATTTGAATATTCCAAATAGTGCTCAAAAGGACATTATTGGGACAAGTGGAAATACTGGAATATGGACTATATACTTTATATCAATGCTAAATTTCTTTAACTTGATAGCTGTATTTAAGGTGGTTAGCTAAAGGAGTGCCCTTATTTTCAGGAATGTACATGGAAGTGTTAAGAGTTTAGAGGAACATAATGTATGCAACCTTCTCTCTAATATTTAAAAGATTAGATAGATAGATATAAAAAAAGAAAGAATGAGATAACAAATGTGGCAAAATGCTAGCAATTGATAAATCTGGGTAGTGTCTGGGTAGAGGTTATATTGGAGTTCAATGTATTGTTCTGTATTGTTTTGGAACTTTCCTGTAAATATGGAATTATTTCAAAATTAAATTTTTTTTTTTAAAAAAGGAATCCTTCAGACTGAAATGAAAGGATGCTAGACAGTAACTCAAATGTCCAGGAAGAATAAAAGATCACTGGTAAATGTAACTACGTAAGTATAAGTATATTTCGTTTGTAAATATTTTCTTCTCTTTTCTGATTTAAAAGACAAGTGAATAAAGCAATAGTTATAAAATGTTTTGTAAGAGCTACATTCAGTTATCAAGATTGCAAAGTAAACAGCTCCAGGACTCCATCCCTTCACAGATGCTTTAAGCACCAAGTGCTGACAGAAACTATCCTTTTCAAAGCTCCAGAAAACAGTTAAAAGGTTGCAGTAATAAGGCAACTTAAAAATAATAGTATCTCATTTTTTTATGATCTTGTAATTGGAATTGTTTTCTTAATTTTGTTTTTGGATTGTGCATTGCAAGTGTATAGAAATAAAATTGATTTTCATATATTGATCTTGTACCCTGCAACATTAGTTAACCCATTTATTAGTTCTAGTAGCTTAAAAATAGGTTCTTGAAAATTTCCTACATAAAAATCATGTTATCTGCAAACAGAGATAGTTTACTTCTTTCTTCCTCATGTGGAGGAATTTTATTTCTTTTTCTTGTCTAATTTCTCTAAATAGAATCTCATTAGAATGTTGATTGTGAGGTGAAATCAGATGTCTTTCATTTGTTTCTAATCCTAGTAGGAAAATTTCAGTCTTTCATCATTACGTATGATATTGGTGGTGGATTTTGTATAAATGTCTTTTTTTCAGGTTGAGGAAGTTTCTTCTATTTCTAGTTTGTTGAGTATTTTAATCATGAAAGGGTATTGGATTTTTCCAATGCTTTTTCACGTTGATTGAGATTATCACACTTTTCTTTTATGTTATATTAATGTGCTGTATAACATTAATTGACTTTTGTTTGTTAAACCAACCTTGCATTCCTAGGATAAATCCTACTTGGTTATGGTGCATTATTATTTTTATATATTGTTGTATTTGGTTTGCTGGTATTTTGTTGAGGATTTTTTGCATCTTATGCATAACAGATATTAGTCTGTAGTGGTTTTTTTTGCAATATTTTCCTGATTTTGATATCATGGAAATACTGGCTGCATAAAATGAGTTAAGAAGTTCTCTGTTCTCCCTCATTTTTTGTTTTGTTGTTTTTGTTTTGTTTTTTTGCATGGGCAGGCACCAGGAACCGAACCTGAATCTCTGGCATGGTAGGCGAGAACTCTGCTACCGAGCCACCATGGCCCACCCCTCATTTGTTTTTAGTTTATTAATTTTCATGTTTCCTTTAAATCTTTAACATTTTTTTAAGTTTTATCAATAAAACCAATCAACACACAATATAAACATTCTTTTTTTAATCACATAGTTGTATATTCATCATCATGATCATTTCTCAGAACATTTGCATCAATTCAGAAAAAGAAATAAAAAAAAACAGGAAAAAAATTCATACATACCATACCCCTTACCCCTCCCTTTCATTGTTCACTAGCATTTCAATCTACTAAATTTATTTTAACATTTGCTCCCCCTATTATTTATTTATTTTTAATCCATATGTTTTACTCATCTGTCCATAAGGTAGATGGAAGAAGCATCAGACACAAGGTTTTCACAATCACACAGTCACATTGCAAAAGCTATATCATTGTACAATCATCTTTAAGAAACATGGCTACTGGAACACAGCACTACATTTTCAGGCAGTTCCTTCCAGCCTCTCTGTTATGTCTTAATAAAAAGGTGATATCTATTTAATGCATAAGAATAACCTCCAGGATAACTTCTTGACTCTGTTTGGAATCTCTCAGCCATTGACACTTTATTTTGTTTCATTTCTCTCTTCCCCCTTTTGGTCAAGAAGTTTTTCGCAATCCCTTGGTGCTGAGTCCCAGCTCATTCTAGGTAAATCTTTAACATTTGTTAACAGTGACTTTAAATTCCTTGTCTGCTAATTCCATCATTTCTGTCATTTTAGGTCTGTTTTTATCCATTCATTTCTGGTTATGGGTCATATTTTCCTTCTTCTTGGCAAATCTAATTTTTGCCTAGTTGTTGTGATTTTACATTGCGGAGTGCTGTACTTTGTTGTAATGCTTTAAAGGGGGTTGAGCTTGGTTCTAGCAGCCATGTAAGTTACTTGCACATCACCTGAATACCTTTGAAGCTTCTTTTCAAGCCTTTTAGGGTGGGTTTAGAATAGCCTTTATTCTAGGCCTAGTTTAATTCTACCACTAATGCATGTCTCTTCAGGGATCTCTACTGAATGCTCCGTGTGTTTAATGATGACTCTCCACTTTCCTGCTCAGAACACAAACATCTCTCACTCAATTTTTTTTTTTTTTGAGTGCATAGTCTGGGAATTGAACCCAGGTCTCCTGCATAGCAGGCAAGAATTCTACCACTAAATTACTCATGCACTTCCTACTTACCCGTTTTTGAGTTCTTTTTCATCTTGTTCTGGTTACTCTTTGCCTAGCCTCATAGAACTTCTCTTTGGCATGTGTGACTTGCTATTCAGAAACAGACTCAAGAAAACCCTTGTTCATATTTCTAGAACTCTTTCTGTATGTAGAAGTCTCTTTTCTGTATGCTGCCCCTCAATCTCTCTGACCTCTGATTCTGTCTCTTCAAATCAGCAAGAATACTATGATCTGCTTGGCATCAAGCTCTCTTCATCACAGTAAAAAATTTGCCTCCACATAGAAATCCAGGATGATTGTAGGGCTTTCCTCATTTGTTTCCCTTTAGTCACAATGACAATCCTGCCTTTTATGTTTTGCAATAACTATAAAGTCATTTTATATATTTTGTATCATTTTGTAGTTTATAGTAGTAAGGTAAATCTGGGCTCAGTTACTACTTCATTATATCCACAAGTAGATGTGAACAATGGGACTCTTGGATACTCTTTTGTGTCAGAGATAGATCAAATCATGTTTGTTAGGTAAAAAAATCACATTATGGTTATGAGTATGCACTTGGAAATCTGACATACTGCCAGAGTCTTGGCTTTAGTACTTACTAGGTGAGTGACTTGGGGCAAGTGTCAAAACTCTAAGCTTCAGTTTCCTCAACTGAAACTTTGAGATAATAATAGTATCTATACAGATGTCTGGGGATCTAATGGGGTAAAATACATCATGAGCTTAACACAATGTCTGATATATATATAAAAAGCTCAAGATATATTATTATTGTTTTGTGTTAAATTTAATTCTAAAACTATTTGTATTAGTTTCATATTGCTGCTGTAATTAGTTGCTTAAAATCAGGCAAAATTACAATATAAAATAATGTAGGCACTGTGGAAAGCAATATGGAGGTTCCTCAAAAAGTTAAATATAGGGCGGGCCACAGTGACTCAGCAGGCAAGAATGCTTGCCTGCCATGCCAGAGGACCCGGGTTTGGTTCCTGGTGCCTGTCCATGTAAAAAAAACAAAGTTAAATATAGAATTACCATATGACCTGGCATTTCCATTTCTAGGTATATTCCTAAAGAAAGTGAAAACAGGTTCTTGAACAGATACTTGCACACTAATGTTTATAGCAGCATTAATTAAAATAGCCAAAGTGTGGTAAGCCACCCAAACATACATCCAGTAATGAAGGGAAAAACAAATATTATTATGCATATGCTTAATGGAATATTATCTGGCCATGAGAAGGAATGAAGAACTGAAAGCAGCACCAAGAATGACCCTTGAAAACATTATTCTGAGTGATATAAGGAGACACATAAGGACAAATATTTTACAATTTCACTTACTTGAGATATCTAGAAATAATAAATTGGTAGAGACAGAAAGCAGATTAGAGGTTACCAGGTGCTCTGTCTCAGAACAAGTTCATGCAGAGCACAGGCTGGGGCTGCTGTGAGAAAGAAAATCACACCAGGCACAGAAGCAGACATGGGCTTATTGGGACTTATGAACAGGAGGAGTTCTCCTGCTGTAGATGTATGGATGTTTTGTGCTATGCATGGGATGGGGGAGTAGAAGGTGTAATATGATTTTTTTTATATGCTGTATGTTGGGGTCACATTTCATTATTTTTTCATGTGAGTATCCCATTATTGAAGCACTGTTTATTGAATTTTTGTTTGTTTGTTTTGCTTGTTTTTTGGGGAGGTGGGGGGGGAAGTGTGTGGACTGGGAATTGAAGCTGGGCCTCCCACATGGCAAGCAAGAATTCGACCACTGAACTACCCTCACATCCCCTAGTAATATGATTTTAGAACAAAGACTTTCCATCTAGTATAAAGACATTACCTCTAGTATAATCATTAAAGTGGCTTAAAATCTGATGTTTTATTAAGATTAATGTTTAAGACTGAGATCCAATCAATGCCGTTTTACATCTGTGGTTATATTATCCCCTTCGGGGGAGTTGTTTGCATTCTTGACCTTTGTCCTTGGCTAAAGCAAGTTTGTTATGGGCCATTTAGGAGGGTGGCCTGGCCCTGAGCTGCCACATTCCATCCTCCCCCCATCACCCCCATAATAGGCTGTTTCCATATACTACAACAACAATATAAAAGACAAATGATTAGTAATAATCCAACATGTAAGGTGGATCATACTATAAAGAAATGCTACTAAAGCTGAGTAAGAGAATTAAACCAAGTAGAAAGGGTATCAATAGATAATTGATCAATATTGTGTATGTGCTTTTGCAAATGCTTTAAAGCTTGTGAAATAGTATGTGAGTGATCAGGAATATATTCACAGCATTGTCTATTTATAAGGGCACAGGTTCTGCATTGTGCTACAGATAAAATGTCTAAGGCCGCTGTATTCTGTAAGACTATTTTATATAATTTGGTCATTTAGCAATGAAATTGCTAATTTAGATTCATTAAGCACCTGAGCTCTGTGACTGGTTAAGGCTATTATATACTTTTTGGTAACTATTGCAGTTCTGCCTTGGGCAAGACTAGCTAAAGCATAAAACTACCTATGGGGTATGCTTCACTCATTTCCCAATTGTTAGGGGTGTGGTAAAGGATTATATAATATGGCAGGGACATATGGCTGCTCCTATATACAGCGTCTTGCCGTATATTGGAGGCACTTTACCATTGGAAATGGCTATCATTTTGTAGCTTAATGGTAAAATTACACACTTCTGAAGGTAACCACCCCATATCTCAGTTTCCATTAAGATGTTTCATGCAGGCAGGGGCAATACAATCTAAGGTTGCTGCTTCTGCTGTCAACCATCCTATTCCATCATGTGCAGCATATCCTAATATAAGCTGGGACTTATTTACTTGTTCTCTCATAAAGGAAAAAATACAAGCCCAAGTTTCATTATAAGATGGTAATTGAACTTCAGTCTTAAAAGAGCAAGTCTCACTCCAGGTTTGTCAGTGAGAGCTGTTATGTCAACAGAGCATCTAGTTAACAAAAGCTATGATCCAAGGAAGGCTGATAGCATCCAAAGATGGCAAGTCCATGAAACCCAACATTTGGTTTGAGTGTGGGCATGGGTTACTACTGAAGCCTACTATAGAAAGTGTTCATGTGCTATGGGTGGAAAGAAAGATGCTCATGGGCAACAATAAAGGGTAAAACTTATTGATCTAGTAATATATATGCAAGATTTCCATTGGTAGATAGTAACGTACCAGGCAGAGGGACATTGTGAGGAGGTTTTAAGTACCAAATATTTTCCTTTTCCACTGTGACATCAACGATTAGGCGTAAGAAAGGTCCACATGGTTATACATGAGGTTCCCATGAGAATAGGAGGCCCTGGGTTGTTGATAAAATTTTTAACAGGCATTTTTTGTATAAATTGTGGCCAACATTACAATGTTTTTGGTGACTCCTATTCCCCATGGACTTAAGATTCCCAACCACCATGACTGTAGAGGCCAGAACCAAAGCCAAAGTACCTCATTCCCCCCTGTTTGTTTGGTCTGAGGCATAGACAACAATCAGTTATTATTATTCCCCCTTTAGGCCGTGAAGTAGCTGGCCCTTCAATTTGTATTCTCAACACTTGTATTCTCAGGTCCTGCTATGAACATTTCAGTAGGAGCTGGGACTGCACCTCATGGCATAGAATTTAGGTGGGTTAGGGTCTAATAAAGCCTTTTAGTCCATTATTGTAGGGATAGCTGATCATCTTTCAACTGTTCTTTAACGTGGCCGTTCATTCTTTCTGTAAGACCTGCACCTGCAGGGTTATAGGGTAGATGAAAAGCCCACATTACATAATAGTCCATAGTCCATACTTGGGTCATTTATCCCATGAAAGGGGTTCCCTGATCACTGTCTATTTGTGTAGGTATTCCATAGAGTGTGTTTACCATTTCTAGACAGCATACAGTGGCTTGCTGGTTAACTTTCCCCACCAGAAAAGCTAACAGAAGTCCCATGACAGTATCTATTGCAATGAATGCAGACCTTGCCCCTTCTGAGAGTGGAAGGGGGTCAATGTAGTCCACTTGCCATCAAGTCACTGGAGCCTGTGATCAGCCACTTTATCCCATCTTATGGGGCGACTGGTGTGGTAGTCACAGGGAGCACAGCAGGCACTCCCCGTGGTATCTATAAGCTTTTGGCATGTGATGGATAGCTGGAACTGCTGAGCTAAATGCCATAAGGTTTGTTACCCTTTTGATGAAGCCACTTGGTTCCTTCTTTTTTTAATTTTAATTTTAATTTTTTTTCAGTTCCTTCTTGAGTTTCAATACTGCTGCTCTGGAGTCGAGTGAGGGTATCTATCTCAATGTTCCTGGGTAGCATTAAGAGTGTGGGTGGGGAAATGAGAGACATTTGTCTTTCATTGCAGGCAGGTGTCCCACAGCTATCATCCCCATTAGGGTAAAACCTATGATTTGTCATTGTTCTTGTTTCTAGGTTGCTATCCAGGTCATAAAGGCTTTATAATTAGCCCAGCTGTTGGTAAAGACAGTTAGCTTGTCTCCTGGTTCATGCACTATCATCATCCATATGGCTTTTAATTAAGTCCATTGACTACTTTTCATAGCACCAGTCTCCCACCATATGGTGTCAGTACTGGGTTATACTGCCACAGCTGTCCATGTGGGAAACTGTCCGCTAGTGGATCCATCAGTATACCAAGAAGACTTGGGAATTGTTTGTGTGCCGTCTACAGTGGGTATGTCAACAGCTATCTCAGGTGTGGCAATTTTAGCTGTTGAATCTTCTACATGTAACACTGGTCCTAAAATTTCATGCATTTTGGCAATAAGAGGGCTGGTATTAAAAACACTGCATTGCAACAAATAAGCTTTACACTTTGTTAAGGTACTTAACAGTGCATTGGCAGAGTAGGCTTATTGGTCATGTCTATAATCCACCCCTGTATAGGGAGGGCAGTCTTCAAGGTGACAGGACATTCCTGTGTCAGACCTTCCGCTTGCAATAGAACATTATAAGCAGTACATAGTTGCTTTTTAAAGGTGCTATATCTTAATTCTGCCCCCTTTCGTAATTGTGACCAGAACCCTAGAAGTACTTGTTTAGAATGTTGCCTTTGCCATAAACTCCACCCAAAGCCAATGTCAGTGCTAGCCACATCCAATTCATAGGTTAAATCAGGATCTACCCTCCTTAGAACTTATGCTTGTACTATAACCCTTTTATACTTTTTCAAAAGTAGCTTGCTAGGGCTCATCCCATTCCCAAGTATGACCTTTTCAAATTGCGTATTCAATGATTTTTATAGTTGAGCTAAATGGGAAGTAAAAGATCTCCAATATCCTAGCACTCCTAGAAAGACTATTAATTGCTTTGGTGTATGTGGCATAGGGAAACATTGTCTCTTATAAATTACTGCAGAATAAATAATTTTTATCTTACCCAACCATAAACACCCAAGAATTTGACAGAGCAGCCAGGGCCTTGTAGCTTTTTGTGATTGATTGCCCATCCTCAGCTCTCAAGATGGGTTTTTAATGTTTCTGACACTTCTTTTAATTCTGAAAGAGAATCACTAGTTAACATAATATCAACAGTATAATGACATAAAGTCACAAATTGGATTTCTCCCAATTGGCCAAGTCTTTTCCCACTAGGCCATGGCAAATGGTCGATCTATGTAATCAGCCTTGTGGGAGCATGGTGAAAGTCCTTTATCGTTCTTCCCAGATAAAGGCAAAAGTAGGTTGACTCACTTTATCTAAGAGAATACTAAAGAAAGCATTAGCTAAATCTAAAACAATGTCATAGTGCTATAATTGAGTGCTAATTTCTTGTAGTAAAGAGGCAATGTTTAGAACTGCTATATACAACGGTGATGTTACTTTATTTATTTCACAGTAATCCACTGTCATGCACCAGGTTCTGTCAGGTTTCCATATGGACCACACAGGGTTATTAAAAGGGCTGTGGATTGTTATTAATATTCCCACTTTTTCTAGTTTCTTAACAGTTGCAGAAATCTTTTGATGTCCTCCCAGGGCTTATATTGATTAGTGGCTACAATCTTCTGAGGTCACAGTACTTTTACAGGGAATCATTTTGCCTGTCCCTTTAAGACCACTTTCACTACTCTGCCCTGGAAGTGGAATTCTTCTATGGTAGTTTATGATTTGGAATTTAAGAGAAGATCAATTCATAATATATATTCAGGTATTGGAGAAATACATAGAGTGTATTACCATGGTGGGGGTCAATCTCCCAATTTGCAAGATCAAATTATACCATTTGGCTCTGACTGTCTCTCCCCTATAACATTTTATGGCTAGCATGGTCCCTTAAATCAGGCTACATTTCCATAAATTAGAGTACATTCAGCTCCCATATCTATTAGTGCTAACAGTCTCTGTTTGTTATTAGGGGACAAATAAATAGTTAATTCTACATGTGATCTCTGATCCCTGGAGTTCCTGGTTATTGCTCATATCCAGGAATCTTGACCCCTCTCCTATGGGAGGGGAGGAACGGAGCTTGCCAAGCCTCCTCCAGGAGTGCAGAGGATTCTCATGTTTTGAAAGGGGGTTTCTTATTCAGCTATTTAGGGATTTATTTCAGTAAATCTTTTGTCTTTGGGTAATTTGCGCCACAATTTAACTAAAATAGCATTTGATTATTTATATATGGCTTCTAGTTTTGTTCCCATGGGAATTAGATCAGTCCACATTTGCTTGTGTGAGACCCAGTTAGGGCTGTCATGCCCTCAGGGAGATTTTTCCAGGGTCCACACCCTCAGGGAGATTTTTTCAGGGCCCACACTCCTCTTTTTCAGAGCTGCTTGGATTCTCTGAGCTCTGTTATGGTTTGAGCAGCTCTTGAGATGAGATGTCCCATTAGAAGACTCAAAATGGACATGAGAGGTTCATAAAGAGGAGTGGTGCAGAATGGTGTTTTTTGTTAGGGGTTGCAAAATTCACAGAATATAGGGCGGGCCATGGTGGCTCAGCAGACAGAGTTCTCACCTGCCATGCCAGAAACCTGGGTTCGAATCCCGGTGCCTGCCCATAAAAACAAACAAAAAATTCACAGAATATATTGTATGCTTCACCCCAAGACTCTGAAAACATCTTGCAGTTCCATAGATTGCCAATGGGGAGTAGAATGTGGAATATCTCTTCATTGGGCTAGGCAGTCTTGCATGCAGCTATTAGCCAGACTAACAAAGATACCATTTCTACCTAATTTAGGGTGGTATACAGGTGCTGGCATAGGGATGGGTGGGTAGTGTTAGATACTAATTTACTCATTTCCATCCCAGTTAATATTGCCTCCTCATCTCCTGTGTGTCCTATAATCATAAAATCCAATTAGATAATGACTCCTGGCTTTTTACCTATAATACTGCCCAAGGTGACCTAATTCTGCAGCCATATATTCTCTCATGGTAATGTGGATCTTCTGTGCAGGAGGTTATAAATTCTGATGGTTCACCTCTATAGGTTGCTCTTGTGCTGTTTATTTTTTGTTGTAGCACTGGGTGTACTTGCTGAGGGACACCTCTTCCTCTACTTCCCATACCTCTTTCTTTTCCTCCCCTTCATCATCGTCTTTGGGATCCCAAGTTTTTGGGTTCCACCCTGGATTAGTTAGTATTCTCTGGACTTGAATTTAGGATAATTTTCTATGATGGGCTTGAGTATATCTACAGACTAATGTTTCTAAGTGATCATCCACACAATGCAAGGGCTTGGATAAGGCATCTTTCATGTCTGTTTGAGTGAGCTGTATGTCCTTCTGTAATTTTAATTCTTCCTGTAGATGGCAGGCTATTTTTGTTGCCTGTCCTACCTCTGTAGCCATACATAAAGCTCCAAAAGGGGGCTAGGCTATGGCCACTGTTACTTGGTGTTCTCTTTCCCCTTTGTTAAGATTTAGTTGTCCTGTTATCTGTTGCAAAATAGTTAGCAAATCTGCCAGAATTTTCATGGTGTCCCTATATTCTTGCAGTGGTCCCCAACCATCCAGGAGGACAGCCACCCCTCCCCATGTGGACAGTGTGGGCCAACCCAGGATTTTTCCCATGGATTCTCCCTTCCCTGGACCTATGCTTATTGCTACTGGTGGCATCTTGGGCTCATGGTTGGCTTATCAGATTGAGTTCATTCTGAGCATGGGCTGGGGCTGCTACAAGAATGAAAAACAAACCAGGCACAGAAACAGATATGGGTTTATTGGGACTTATGAACAGGAGAAGTTCTCTGGTGGTGGCTGTCTGGACATTTAGAGCTCTGCAGGGGATGGGGGAATACAAAGAGTAATATGATTTTAGGACAAAGACATTCCATATAGTATGAAGATATTGGTCTCTAGTATACTCATTAAAGGGTCCTAGGTGGTTCAATGGTGGAATGCTTGCCTTCTATGCAGGATACCTGGGTTTGATTCCTGGGTCATGCACCCCCCAAAAAATAAATAAATAAAGGGCTCTAAAATCTGATGTTTTACTAAGTTTAGTATTTAAGGCTAAGGTACAATCAATGCTGTTTTACATTTGTGGTTAAATTCTTCCCTCTCTGGGGAGATTGTTTACTTTCTTAGCCTTTGCCCTTGGCTAAAGTAGTTATGGGCTATTTAGGAGGGTATCTGGGCCCTGAACTGCCACATGAGAGGATAGGAAGAGGGGGAGAAGGGAGTTTTTGCTTGGTGTGTGTTTCAGTTTTCTAAATCTGTCAGGATACAATATACCAGAAATGGATTACTCTTTTTTTTTTTTTTTTTTGCAGGCACTGGGAATCAAACCTGGGTCTCCAGTATGGCAGGAGAGAACTCTGCCTGTTGAGCCACCATGGCCTGCCTTGATTCGCTTTTATAAAGGAATTTATTAAGTTATAAGTTACAATTTTAAGGCTGTAAAAATGTCCAAATTTAGGCAACAGGAAGAATATATCTTCGCTCAAGAAAGGTTGATCATACTCAGGTGTTCTCTCACATGAGAAGGCACATGGTAATGTCTGCTGTCCTTCTTTCCAGGCTTCTGGGTTCAAATGGCTCTCTCAGCAACTTCTGCATCTCCAAATGTCTGTGTCTTGGTTTCATCTCTCTGCTCTCTGTGTCAGCTTTGAACTCTGTCCATGAGCTATTTTAAGGACTCCTGTAAACTATTTAAGAGCCACCTGGAATAGGTGGTGTCACATCTCCATGGAAATCAAGGTCCATACCACAATTAGGTGGGTCACATCACCATGGAAACAATCCAAAAGATCTCACCCACAGAAAATCTGCCTCCACAAGATTGGAATAGAAGAACATGGCTTTTTTGGGAGTGCGTAACAGTTTTAAACCAGTACAGCAGGTAAATAAAAATTAATTTTGGAAAACCCCTGTATTAGTCAGGGTTCACTAGAGAAACAGAACCAACATGAGATATCTGTAAATGTGAGATTTTATAAAAGTATGTCACACAACTGTGGGGATGCACAAGTCCAAATTCCATAGGGCAGGCCACTAGCTGGCATCTCTGATGAAGACTGTCAATGAACTCTCCAAGAGCACCTGATTGGCTGAAAAGAAGTAAAAGTTCTCTTTTCTCTATTAAAATCTTGAACTGATCATATTAAATCCAAACTGATTGGATTCTTTCATTATGGAAGACTCTCACTTAGTTGATTGTGGATGTTATCAGCCACAGATGCAATCAACTGATGATGATTTAATAAACCAGCCTTCTGGTTTATTAACCAAAGCCATGCAATGTCCTTGCAGTAATGGTTAGGCCAGTGCTTGCTTGACCAGACAACTGGGCACCATCACCTGGCCAAGTTGACAAATGGACTTAACTGTGACCCCTCCCCCCCGCCACTGCCACACACAAATTATCTTAAAGTTTTGAAAGTCAGAAGTCCAAAATTGATTTTGCTGGACTAAAATCAAGTTATCAATATATTGTGGTGGCTCTAGGGGAAAATCTGTTTCCTTGCCTTTTCCAGCTTCTAAAAGCTATTCATGTTCCTTGGCTTGTGCACCCATTTCTCCATCTTCAAAGCCAGCAGTGATAAGTGAATCCTCACTTCACATTAATCCAAGCTTTCTTTCATTTTCATATCTCCTTTTATCTGACTCTCCTGATTCCTTTTTTTAATATTTTAGGCTCCTTGTGATTATATTGGGCTCACACAGATTATCCAGGATAATCTTCCCAACTAAAAATCCTTAATTCACTCATATCTGCAAAGTCCCTTCTGCCATGTAACACTACCTATTCACAGGCTGTGGAGATTTGGACATGGGCATTTTGGGGAGGTTATTATTCTGCTTACCACAACACTTTTGTTTATTGTTGGCTATTTCCATTCCTTCTTTTGTCCCATTACATCATTCAGTAAGTAACCACATGCAAAGGTCACACATGGGCAAATGAAGAAAATATTTAGAAGAAAAAACAGAAGAATCCTGGAATATCTAGTTCCAGATATGATTGTCAGGAGCTGTTTATCTTTGAGGAAAAATTTATCTCTCTCTGTTTCCTTATAAGTGAAAATAGCTAGGAAGTCTCCTAGGTCCCTTCCATCTCTACTATTTAGTAAATCTAATGTATCTTGCAGCTGAATTAAAGCAGGATATGAGATATGCTCATTGTAGAGTAGATTCAAGACTTATAACCAGAGCCTCATGAAGGTCCTGAAGGAGGCTCAGGTTTTTGGATAAAGGAGATATAACTTCTGATTTTGCTACCAGAAAAGAAGTAAACAAATCTAATTGCACATGTGGTAATATAATTCAAAGAGAACAAAACAGGATACTGGGAGAAGGCCCAGTAGTCAGAGAGCAAAGATGAGAAAAGAAACAAATGGTTGGCACAGGCCCATTGCTCAGGAGGTATATCTTTTTGTAGGGTTCCAAGGGTATCCAACCAAAGTATAGGTACAAACCTATCACCTAACACTTACAAAGTTCTTCCTTAAGGTTATGCAACAGAAATACAGACATAAAATGGCTCAGATTCTTAGTGGTGTGTGGTAGCCACAGAAATAAAGTGTCAAAGGGGAAAGGTGGATTTCAACAGCCTCCACTGATGATCTATGGCAGTATACAAATTAGTTATATGGTGGAGGCAGGGAGTCTCAGCCAAAAGCATTGTCGGTGTTTAACCAAGTGCCTGTAGTTTACTAATCAGCATGTGGTTCTCCCTGCCTGGACATGTGTGGGGAAAGATGACTTCTTTGTCCAGGTGCCTCAGTGATGGACAGATTTTGTTCTGACAAAAAGGACATTAAGGTCTTCATTCCTGAGCTGAACTATAACCTGAGCCAGAGAAAGGTCGTTAATGTTTAATTCTACAAAAATATTCAAGAAAATTTTACTTAGCTTTTGGTAAGCCTGCCAATTTTTGGGTCAAATTCCTGGAACATATGACTAAAATAACTTCCTTTCAGGTGATTCTAACCTTTAGCACGTGGGCATTAAATCAGTGTGTTTTGGAATTATCATAGGTTCACTGAAAAATATGGTGAAAAAATTTGGTAGAATCATTTGCTACCATTTATTATTCTATGGTTTGGTCAAAAGGTATATTTGATAGGCCAAAAATACCTCCCAATAGATATATACAGAAAATAAGTCAATAAGCAAGTATATTATATAGGTGATAGTGATAAGAAAAATAGAAAATAGTCAGACAAGGCACCTCTAAGTGGGTAGCAGAGATGTGCAGGAAGTATGGGAATGAACATATGAATATCGTAGGGGGAAGAACATTCTAGGCAAAGCAATCATTAAGTAAAAAAAACCTGAGCAGGATTATGCTTGGCAGAGCATTAGGAAGAGTTGGAGAGGAGTTTAGGAGATAATGGGGGACTAGATAATGTATGGAGGACCTTGTAGGTCATTGTAATGACTTTGATATGGGAACAATACAGGGATTTTGTGCAAAGAAGAAACGCGGTACAACTTGCTTTCAAAGAATTACTCTGACTGCTACATGAAGGGAGAGAAAGTAGAAGACAGGAGATAGGTTGGGAGGCTATTATAATAATTGAGGTGAGAAGGAATGGGGGCTGACAAGGGGAGTGGGTAAGATGAGGATGGACCTTAAAATATTTGCTGATGTATTGAATGTGGGGTGTGAGAGAAAGTGATGAGTCAAGGATGACTCCAAGGTTTTTGATTTGAGCAACTGGAAGAATGATATTGCCATTTACTGAGGTAGAAAAGATTGCTGGAGGAGTGGGGTAAGATGCCAATTACACATCCAAGTGCATTTGTTAAGTAGGCAGTTAGACATTTTAGTCCAGAGTTCAGGGTAGAGGTTTGGGCTAGAGATACACATTTGGGCAATGTTATTATTATAGGTGCTATTTTGATTATAGGTGTTACTAAAAGATATGAAACTGATGAGACCACCTAGAATATGGTAGATAAAGAATGAAAAAAGTGAGTAGATGGAGAATAGAAATGAGCTCTGGGACCCCTCAGTTTTTAGAAGTCAGGCTGATAAGGAGATCCTGTAGAGGATATTGAATAGTGGCTGTCAGTGATTAGGAAGGATAATGTGTCATTTAGAAGCCAAAAGAAGAAAATCTATCAAGAAGAAAGAAATGATTAATTGGATCAAATTTGTAACTGTGATAGATCAATAAAACAAGGACTAAGTATTGGCCATTGATTTTGGCCATATGGAAGACATTTGTGATTTTGTCAAGCAGTATCTTGCTAGAATAGTCAAGATGAGAAGAGCAATTTATATGGTTATAAAGATAAAGAAAGGAGAGAAAGGGTCAACAACATTTTGAAGGCAGTATGCTACAAGGGTGCAGGTAAATGGGGAGGTAGTTGGAAGGGATTTGAGGTCAGTAAGATCAGTGTAATAAATATAAGCAGAATATACATGGAGTGCTTTGGGGCTCAAAAATGGCATCTAAAATGGTTGAAGGAAAAAGAAAGTTTTACTGTAGTGGAAGATATGAAGATGGAGTTTAGAGAAAGATTCAGGGACTACTACTACTCCTACTCCTACTCCTCCTACTACTAGTAGTAGTAGTGTAGGTGGGGAGAAGAAATTTTCAAATTACGGATATATTTAAAAGTACATAGGTGAATAGAGGCAGGAAAGATGGCAGTGCCTGGAGGTGTGAAATTTAGTTAGTCCTCTAGTGCAGCTAGTAAATAGTCAGGAACTGACTGGAATAATTGTTTTGGGGACTCTTATGACTGGATATGCATCATACACCAGTGTGGAACAGGTGGAAGGGCTGAAATCACAGCACAGAACTGTAAGTAAAGTTTCCCAAACTGTGGAGACTGGTGCCCCTCTCCCATTGGCATGTAAGCTGTTTTGGAGACAATTCTTACTGGGAAAAAGAAGCAGTCTCTACTAGGAGCAAGGCAAGGAGAGTCAAGCAAGCTATCCTTGCAGATTTAATTAACAACTTTGGACTGCTGAATACAATCTTCAAGCCAGCATAAGTTCAGAGAAAGCATGAAAGAAATCCTGAGGTCTCTGCCATCAGAGAGAAGGCAGGCTCATTTAAAAAAAGAGAAAGAGAGACTTTTGGAGTCATGGAACTCAAAATACTGGAAAAGGACTATGCCTCAAGAAAAGGGGCATATAGAGCTGGATGCCAACTCTGGATTTTGACTGGTGAACTGGGGGTTTGGGTACTGACTCTGAAAAGGATAAAAAAAAACTTTTTTAGCAGTCCATTAAAATAAAGACTCAGGCATTTTCAATTATCAGCACTTTTATTATCTCTGATAATAAAAGCAGAGCTAAGGTATGTCTGAGAGACAAAATAATTAGTCAAGTGAAGGTGATAATTCCCTAAGGAGCATATCTTCCCTAAGCAAGGGGGGAGGGGGACAGGGCTCAGAACAAGTAGTGGCTCTCATTCAGAGAATTCAGACCCCAGGGGCTGGAAAACAGAAAAATCTTCCACCTTGCCCTTGGTCTCAACAACCACCCTGGCAGGGACAGGGAATTCTAAGAATTAAAGGCACTGTACCACTTTACATCAGTGGGGAGTAGTGGGTTGACAAGTGCTACCTTCTGGGCAGGATAAGGAGAGCACAGAGTCACAGAACTTTTCAGGAAAGACTGGCAACCTACTAGGTCTCATCCTCGGGGAAACTTGATACTGATTATACCCTTCTCCTGAGACCTGGGTCTGTCTTGTTTGGGAAAATATGATTGGGGTCAACCACATCTGGGCAGATCCTCCTCCTCAAAAAAAATAACTTCCAAAAAGGCAGAGGAAGAAACAGATAAACAAAAGCTGAAAAATTCTGATCAGTTAAACAGAAGCTATGCTAAAGGTCTAGAATAAGTTGAATGGAATGTCAAAGAACAGACAGAGAAAAAAACAATCAACAAGAAAACCCTAAGTAAAAGAGGAAATGATCTCCATAATAAACTAATCAAGGGAATCAGATACCTAAACATCAGCAAAAAATCATGAGTCATACCAGGAAGGATGAAGATATGACCCAAAGGAACAAATTAACACTTCAAATGAGATACAGGAGTTGAAACAGCTAATTAATGTTCAATCAAACATGCTAGATCAAGTCAAAAATCGAATCAATGAGTGGAGGGAAGATATGGCACAAAAGAGAATGGATATAAAGAAGACACTGGGTGACCATAAGGAAGAACTTGAAAGCTTGAAAAAAACAAATGGCAGAATTTAAGGAAATGAAAGGCACAATAGAAGAGATAAAAAAAAACAATGGAGGCATACAACTGCAGACTTGAAGAGGCAGAAGAAAGGATTAGTGAGAACAGGACATCTGAAATTCCACATACAAAAGAACAGATAGGGAAAAGGAAGGAAAATATGAGTAGGACCTCAGGGGATTGAATGACAACATGAAGCACAGGAATATACATGATATGGATCTCCCCAGAAGGGGAAGAGAAGGGAAAAGGGGCAGAAAGAATAATAGAGGAAATAATCACTCAAAATTTCCCATCTCTAATGAAAGACATAAAATTACAGATGCAAGAAGCATAAAACACCCAAAACAGAATAAATTTGAATATACCTACTCTTGCTTACTAATCAAATTGGCAAATGTCAAAGAAAAAGAGAGAATTCTGAAAGTAGCAAGAGAAAATTGATCCATCACATACAAGTGAAGCTTGATAATACTATGTGTGAATTTCTCAGCAGAAACCAAGGAGGTGAGAAAGCAGTGGTATGATATATTTAGTGTACTGAAAGAGAAAAAACTGTCAACCAAGAATTCTATATCTAGGAAAACTGTCCTTCAAAAATGAGGGGAAGTTTAAAATATTTTCAGACAAACAGACACTGAGAGAGTTTGTGAAAAAAAGATCTGCTGTACAAGAAATACTAAAAGAAGCACTACAGGCAAAGAGGAAAAGAAATGATGATGATTAAATGTACATATATAAGAAAGTTTTTACAGGAAGGAGAACAAATGAATGTCTACATTGCAAGGTGTTGAAAATGGGATGGTATATGGAAAAAGTACAATCATGTCAACTAGGGTCTATAGTTAACAGTAACAAGTTAATATGCTTTCATTAATTGTAGCAAAGGCAGGATACCAAAGCTAAATGTCAGTAAGAGAGGAATATAAGGGAAGGGTATGGGATTCTTGGTGCTATTGTTGTTATTTATCCCTTTTGTTTATTTTTTTATTCTTCATTTTTTCTTCTTCTTCCTTCTTTGCAGAAGAAATGGAAATGTCCTCATATAGGTTATGGTGGTGAATGCATAACCATGTGTATCCCAGGGCTCATTGTTTACTTAGGGTGGATTGTATGGTATATGAATAAAACGGTTTATAAAATGAACAAAAAGACATGAATGCTGAAGAAAATGTGAAGAGAGAGATGTACCTAGTCATTGTTGGTAGGGAAGTAGAGTGGTGATGCTCCTCTGGAGGACAGTTTGGTGGTTCCACAGGAGGCTAAGTATAGGGTTGCCATATGATCCTGTAACCCCATTATTAGATCTATAGTTGGAAGAATTGAAAGCAGGGACATGAATGGACATTTGCATACTGGTGTTTATGGTGACAGCATTCATGATTTGCAATGGATGGAGGTGGCCTAAGCATACATTGACTGATGATTGGAAGTGCAACCTGTGTTGTATACATATAATGGAATATTGAGCAACTTCAAGAAGGAATGAAGATGTGAGGCATGCAACTAGGTACCCTGAGGTCATTATGTTGTGTGAAATAAGCCAGCAATGGAAAGACAAATATTGTAAAGCCTCATTAATATGGACTAATTGTAATGTGCAAACTCTGAGCATTGAATTTGAGAGTGTAGATCATCAGGGGATAAAATGTGGGGTAGAAATTGGCAAATGACAAGGAGTACAGAATGTTCAATAAGGCTTATTGAAAGGTTCCTATATTGTAAGCTCTTACAGTAGTAGCCTGTATTCATGAGTTTTAACTGTTATTTCTAAATTCTGAGATGTGGAGGTCTTTGTGAGTAACCTAGTTTTTCCCTTTGGGTATCTGTGTGACACCTGAGATGCAGAATTAGAGTTCTGAAGCTCTGAAAGTCAGCATTACCCCATACAGCAACTGTCAAAGAAGCTGAAAAAGAGATCAGACTTCATTTAGAAATATGAATGAGGCTGATCTGGTTAGGACTAAGGTAAATCAGAATACAAGGTAAAGGATGATATTGACTGTTTTAAGCTTCATTATCTGTGTGAGACCAAAGGAAAAGATGTTTATTTAGTTCAAAATTTGTATTTGCCATAGCACACTATCTAATTTAACTTGTATGGTCAGTTTATTTGAACAATATAATTACATGGAAACTTGAATATGGAATGAGTGCTTATTATTTTATACAGGTTAATGTAACACCCCAATACAACTTAGAGTAATTTGGGCAGAAAAAAAAAAAGTATTTACAAAGTTGCCTTGAGGGACTGGGGAAACGGTGGAAATAGTAAACTTCCTCACCTGAGGAATTCCTGATACTTTCACATGCATTAGTGATTACCAATTCAATAAACCAAGCCCTCAAACTTGAGGTTTGCCATTATGAAACTTATTTCTGCAAAGGAAAAGCTAAGCCTACTTATAATTGTGCCTAAGAGCCACCCCCACAGAACCTCTTTTTTTGTTCAAATTTTTGCTTCTCTTTCTAAGCCAACTCAGCAAATAAATTCCCTACCCTGTTCCCTATGTGGGATATAACTCCCAGGGGTGTAAATCTCCCTGGCAAGAGAAGACATGACTCCTAGGGATGAGCCTGGCCCTGGTATCATGGGATTGAGAAAATTTTCTTGACCAAAAGGTGGAAAAGAAATATAATATTTCAGGGGCTAAGAGATTTCAAATAGAGTTGGGAGGTCATTCTGAAGGTTATTCATATGCATTATATAGATTATTTGTTTTTAGTTTCTGGTGTATTAGAATAGCTAGAAGGGAATACCTGAAACTGTTGTACTGTTCCAGTAGCCTGGACTCTTGAAGATGATGGTATAACTATATAGCTTTTATGGTGTGACTGTGTGATTGTGAAAACCTTGTGACTGAGCCTCCCTTTATCCAGTGTGTAGATAGATGAGTAAGAAAATAAAGGCAAAAATAAATAAATAAATAATAGGGTGATAAGGTATCTAGGATGTTTTGGATGTTCTTTTTTATTGTACCTTAAAAAAATTTTTTTTTGAGTAATTAAAATGTTCAAAAATAGATTGTGTGATGAATGCACAGCTATTTGATGATACTGTGAACCACTGATTGTTTGCTTTGGACGATTATATGGTATGGGAATATATCTCAATAAAAGTGCTTTTAAAAAAGCACATAGCCATGACACAACATGAGATAAACTGCAAGTAACTTGGAATGGCTTAATTAAAAGGCCAATGAAGCAAATTGACAGGAGATTAGGCTAAAATATAGTCAGCATCAGTCTTTGAAGTATTTTTTGTGTGTGTGAATTTGGTTTTTGAGCAAAAAAGAACTTTTGAAATATTTTAGTAGGGAATAAGGTGATCAGTTATGCATTTTCCAAAGAGAGGTCCAGAAGTAGTGTGGAGGGGAGATTGAAAGGAGGATGGATTGGCATCAAAGACACAGTTAAAGGTATGCCCCAGGTCTCCAGGTAAAGTGATGCAGGGCTAAACTTAGGCAATGGCAGTTGAACTGGAGAATAGAAATGCACGATGTGAAGAAGGTAGAATCTATAAGATTCTTTGTTTGGTGGTGGAGTGGAGTGTGCAAGGTGTAAGTGTAGTAGGACTTCTGCCTTTTGGTATTGGATAGATGGTGTTGTCATTTACAGAGTATGGAATATTAGAGGAAATTTAAGAATTACTTTAGTTTTGATTATATACAGTTCAATTTATGTTGGAGGTTTTTGTTTATTTTATTAAAACACTGATGTTCATAGCAACATTATTTGCAATTTCCAAAAGATGGAAGCAGCCCAAGTGTCCATCAACCAAAGAATGGATAAACAAAATGTGGTATATACAGACAATGGAATAGTATTCAAGTGTAAAAAGGAATGAAGTAGTATGTTTATCAGGCTTTGATGTTAAGGTGATATTAGCTTCATAGAATGAGTTGGATAATGTTCCCTCTTCTTCAATGTTTTGGAAGAGTTTGAGGCAGGAACTGTATTAATTCTTCTTGGAATGCTTGGTAAAATTTTGCCTGTGAAACTATCCTGCTCATGGGCTTTTATTTGTTGGAAGGTCCATAGACTGATGAGCAGAAGGCCGAACTGTCATGTACATATACAATGGAATATTTTGTGGCTCTACAGGCAGAGTGGGAGATTTCCCCCCCAGATCTTATTGAAATATATTCATTTATCATATATTCTATCTAAATTATATCATCAGTAACTCACAGTATCATCATTTAGTTGTGCAATCTCAGCACACTCACTTTTAGACCACTTTCATTACTCCAAGAAGAAAACTATCAGATAGACACACAAAAGAAAACCCTATTATTGACCCCTAATATTGGTGTGGTACATCAGTTACTGTTGATGAAAGAATTTTAAGATATTAGTGTTAACTATAGTCCATAGCTTGCAATGGGTATTTTACTCTATGTAGGAGATTTTAATTGAGAAATCCAGTAGATTTTCAGTAGAGCTCTTACTGGATTTCCAAAAAGAGGTTTGGGCTGGAAATACTGATTTGAGAATCATTAGATATAAATGTTGATTAGGTCATGGGTTTGAATGAAGTCACTCAGAAAGGGTGTGGAGCAGAAGCAATCTTAATTTCTCCCCCTACTCCTTTCTCAAACCTCTAACAACCCTTCTTGCCTCCTCACACTCAAGTGATGACTTTGAATTTAATTAACTGAGAAACAGAACTATAGAAATACATCACCTTCTCACCATTAAATCTACCAGCTACACTCATCTATATCCACATACCCTGGTTTTATTCCTGTTTCAATAGGTGAACTGTTCCAGCAGCTAAGGCCAAAGCTCTCAGTGTGCTCTGGATCTTGTCCCCTCCCAACTACTCAAGAATTTTGCTCTTGCAATCATCTCCTTCCTCTTTTGCATCATCAATTTTCTCCTTTTTGCTCACCATATCCATCCCCATGCTGTATGTGTCCCATCTGAAAAAGGTTTCTTGACCTCACATTCCCATCTGACTCCTCTCACCCTGCACCCCATTTCTCTGCTTCCTTTTATGGCAATGTTCTTTGAAAGAGTTGCCTTAATCACTCTTTTATCTCTTTGATAGGTAATTTCACGAGTCAGCTTGACTAGGTTATGGTGTTCAGTTATTAGGTTAAGCAAGCACTGGTTTCATTATTGCTGTGAAGGTATTTCATAGATGACTTTTCATCTATAGTCATTGATGAAATCAATCATCTATGGCTGATTGCATCACAATCAACAAGGACATTGCCCTCAGCAATGAGGGGTGTCTTCTCATCCAATCATTTGGAGGTCAGAACTCAGGATTTCAGAAGTCAAAAGGAAGAATTTCTGCCTCTATTTCAGCCAACCAGCTTCTCCTGAGGAATTTAATTTCACCTTCCTTAGAATTTCCAATTTTTGTCCTGCCCTATAGAATTCAGATTTGCCAATCCCCACAGCAGTTGTATAAGCCTATGATAAATATCCTGATATCTCCTGTCAGTTCTGTTTCTCTGGAGAACCCCGACTAATACATCTCCCATTATTTCTGGAACATATTCCAATCAGGCTCTGTCCCCTGACTCCACCAATCTTATGGTTGGCAAAGATTTCTATCTTGCCAAATTCAGTAAACAGTTCTTAATCTTCATTTTGCTCATCTTTCAGCAACATATGACACAGTTGACTACTCCCTCTTTCTTGAAATCAATTTTTTGTTGTTGTTGGCTTCCAGAACCTCACTTTTCCTGTTTTTTTTTTTCTTATCTCACCAGCTGCTCCTTTTCAGACTCTATCATTGATATTTTTTTTATTCTTCCTGAAATGGAAAGGGTGAAATACCCCAGAGCTGAGTCCTCAGCTTTGTCTTCTCTATTTGCTTTCCTCTCTAGGTGATCTCATCCAGAGTCATGACTTTATATAACATCTGGTCAAATATCACATCTCAGAGAGCTTTACTTCTTGATGAATCTTCTACCCTGCTTTATTTTTCTTCACGTAAAAATCATTATTTGAAATCATATATAATATATATTCAGTTTATTGTCTGTCTTCCCATGAGAACAGGAATGTAGTCTGTTTTGTTTCCTCAGTAACTAGAACAGAGCCTGATACAATTGGCTCTTAAAAATAAGTGAATATTCTGAATAAGTTTTCATTACTTTTTACATATTCTTACCTCCACAAAAGTAAGACCTGTTGGTCTTTAGAGTGCAAGATATAAAAGCCAAGGAAGGACACCCAGGGAATCCAGACATTTAAGAGGCATGCAAGAAAAAGTAGCCTGAAAAGAGATCAAGAATCAATAGAGAGAAAGGAAGAGAGAAAACCATGAGGCAAAGGTAAGCAAAAGTTTCAAACTAAAGAGTTCCATAAAGGTCAAAATTAAGATAAAAGCAGGAGAATATTTAGATGGAATAAGGAAGGTAAGTGCGATTTTGTATGGTAAATGAACAACTTTTGTTATTTTGGAACTGTGGAAAGAAGAACAAAGAAAAGTATGAAATTCTGATGTAGCAGATGCGATTTTGCTCAGAGAGAGAGGGCACACCTGGGTCTGACAGCCGGCAGCACCTGGAGCAGGGCCCTTGCAGCATGGCATGTTGGCAGTGCATTCCCTCTGGATGCATTTCATGGTTTTCCTCCAAATCATAATGGTCTGGGAACTCTTTATACAAAAAAAAGGAGTATCTCATTTGGCCATAGCTAGGTTAATCATCAAGGTGGTTCATTTTCTTATTTTTAGAGGGGAGGAAGGTCTTCTGGGAAAAAGGGATAATAGCTTGAGTGAAAGGCTACTTGGCCTGGAAGTGACAGTGAACTCTGCTTGACCTGGAAAGGAGAATGTAGTGTATTTTGCATTCTTGCCTCAAAGGGACATTTTCAAGTATAGAAATGTGGAAATGGGCAAATAATTCAAGGGCCTCAGGGAAAGGCCAAGGTGCCAAGGCTACCCGGAGGTAAGAATTTACAGGAGACGGAAAGACATCCCAAGGACAAGTTTATACAAGAACTGCTGAGGGAGGGACATAAAAGGAGATGAGGCAAGAAGCCTCAAGATTAACTTGGCATTTTGCAAATATTTTTGAGAAAATCCCCAACTGGGGGCTGTCAAAAGCCTTCCTGTCCTGGCTTCAGATGCTTGGGGTTGCCCAAAGCCTGATTTCTTGTTGGATGTGCAACTCAATCGTGGCAGCATTTGAAGTGAAACCTTTCTTTCTGTACTTATCATATCCCCCTGGGTAAGAGGGAACATTCTTATGAGCAGGTGCTGGCATGGCTAATGCAGAACTGCAACCCTTTAAGGTAATTTTTTGAGGAGAAATGCAGAGTGATTTCCTATTTTCAGGAATCCATCTCTCCACCCTCACCTAAGAGATGTATAATTTTGGAGGTTCTGATGGTTACTAACCGGACTAAGTAAAAAATATATATATTTATCTATTGAAATATATCAAGTGTCTAAAGAAAGTGGTATCTTTCAAAGAAATGTGTGGATTAGAACATCTAAGTTTCTACTCTCTATTCAACACTTTATTTTGAAATACATTAATAGATTCATACTTTTGAAACCAGTAAGAGGTTATGATTTGACAAAAGATGAGTATTATGTAGACTTTATGAGGAATCTGCAAGATCCTTAACAAAGAGGTATGTCCCACTGCTTAGGCTGCAAAGATGAAGCTAGAAAATTTAACAACATCACTATAAATGTAGTTTTTGCCAATGTGCCAAAATTTGTCAGTATAACTTATCATTTGGAGATATTCACTGCTAATATGCCTACCATATCTCAGTTTGATGAAGAGCAAACTATAGTTTGTTAATATTTTCACTGGCAAAAGTTGTCCAAATAGTGGATATCTTTTAAGATAGTGTTATCCTTGTAATGTGCAGGACAGCTAATTAGCCTAAGAAATAGTGCCTAGCAAAACAAGTAACACTGGGGTAAGTTTGGACACCTTTGTAGTGTCAAGAATGGTGTGTTTGGAGGTTTTGTTCTTTTCACTTAATTGGTTGGTTCTAACTGAACTAAAAAAGACTTACTGTTAGATACCATATAGGATAATAGAGACAGTGTAATTCCAGACAATTGATCAGATTGTGTTACACATGCAAGAAGTCTGCTGGTATGTAAATATGATTTTTGCAGAAAATATATTAGTCAACAAAATAGAAAGCTATTCTTATTAAGTGGTCTGGTTCTTTTAGGATAATATTCTTAAAATAAGGTCTCTAGACCAGCAGCATCAACTTCATATAGCAACTTGTTAGAAGTGCAGATTCTCAAGTCTCACCCAGCCCTACTGAATAGAAACCCTGCTGGGGCCTAGCAATATGTGTTTTAACAAATCCTCCAGGTGATTCTGATGCACACTGAAGTTTGAGAATCATTATCTTTTCACTTCTATTATTACCTAGAATCTTTAAATTGGGAGATAGCGAGACATCCAATGTGACTGGCCAAATTTTCTATAGACAAAATGCCTTATCTGGATAGGATAGGCAACCAATGATAATTTGCTCCTTAATTAATTCAACAAATATTTTCTGAATACTTACATTCTAGGCACTAAACAAACTGTAGTGAACAAAACAGAAAAGAACCTTGCTTCACGAAGCTATCATTCTGGGCTGAATATGTAATGTGACATTAATTTAGCACTGTTGCCTGGCAGTAGCAAGGAACCACTACTGGGGGAAAAACTTTGTATGATAATTTATCTTTGTGTGTGAAAGTTGCCCACTTTTTAGAGCAAATAAATTATTTCTAAGCAAGACATGATCACATAACAATGCTACATACACATTGAACTACTACCACCAGGTGAAAAGTGGAAAGTTCAGTCAATCAATCAGCATTAAACAAGCCCAAATGGATTTTACTCTGCTAAACTGACCAAACCAATGGGTAGTTTTGGAATCACATCAACTTAGCACACATCTTCATTTATGTGGAATATTATGTCTGGAGATTTCGGGTGGGAAACTATTGCTGGGTGAAAGCTAATATTCGGAGGTTAAATGATATAGCTTGGCTGTTGTTTGATCTTACCAGTTTTTCCCTCAGTGTTCTAATTTACTCTGTAATATACGCAGTCTGTCTGTATGAAAATTATGATGGTTAATTTCATGTGTCAAGTTGGCTAGATTACAGTGTTCAATTGTTTGGTCAAGCAAGCACTGGTCTAATTATTACTGTGAGTGTATTTTGTGGATTAAATCATTAGTCCAATTGCATGCATCCATAGCTGATTATATCCAAAATCAACAGGGCAGATTAACTTCAGCAGTGAGAGACTCATCCAGTCAGTTAAAGGCCTTAAAGGAAGAACTGATGATTTCAACAGTCAGAAAGACTTTCTATCTCAACTTCAGCCAGCCAGGTTCTCATGGGGAATCTATTGAAACCTTCATTGGAGTTCCCAAGTTTTGGCCTTCTCTATGGAATTGGGAAATGTTGATCCCCAGAGCTGCCAATGTCTATAATAAGTCATATCTATCTATCTATCTATATATAGATATAAATATAGATATATATGATAATATATATCCTGTGGGTTCCGTTTCTCTAGAGAACACTGACTAATTCAAGTTTTGGTACCTAAAGTGATTCTTGAGAAACAGAATCTTAAGGATGAGATTTCTGGTTCTTCAGTTTTTGGGCTTGGTTCTCTAATCTGATTAGATTAAAAGACATTAATGACTCATATACAATGATCAAAATGACACTGATAGTGATATATTAATTTTCCAGCCCTATGCTATAATCTAGTCTGCAGGAAACTTGATTGTCTTTTCCTTCCACATGACATCATACTGGTCCATTACATTGATGACATTGGACCCAGTGAGCAAGATGTAGCAACTACTTTAGATTTATTGGTAAGATATTTGTGTGTCAGAGGGTGATGGGGGATAAATCCAACAAAAACTCAGTGTTCGCTCAGTGAATTTCTAGGCATCCAGTGGTGTGAGCATGTTAAAATATCCCATCTAAGGTGAAGAATAAGCTGTTGCATCTGGCCCCTTCTACAACCAAAAAAGAGGCACAATGCCTAGTTGGTTTCTTTGGATTTTGGAGAAAACATATTCCTCATTTGGATGTACTACTCCAGCCCATTTACTGAGTGTTCCAAAAGGCTGTTAGATTTTAGTGTGGATGAGAAAAAAGAAGCCTCTGCAACAGGTCCAGACTGCTGTGCAAGCTGTTCTGCCAATTGGGCCATGTGATCACAGCAGGTCCAATGGTGCTAAAGTTTCAGCAGCAAATAGAGATGATATTTAGAGCCTCTGGCAGGCACCTATAGGAAAATCATAGCACAGAACCTTAGGATTTTAGAACAAATCACTGCGATCTTCTGCATGTAACTATTCTCTTTTTGAGCAAGCTTTTGGCTTGCTATGGAGCCTTAGTAGACACTGAAATCTTAACCATGGGTCATCAAGTTATCATGAGACCTGAGCTGACCATCATGAATTAGGTGATGTCTGACCTGTGAGCCATAAAGTTGAGTATGCACAGCAGCACTCCATCAATAAAATGAAAGTGGTATATATGAGGTAGTGCTTGAGCAGGCCATGGAAGCACAAGTAAATTACACGAGGAGGTGGCCCAAATGTCCATCGCCCTCACTTCTGCCACATTACCTTCTCTTTCCCTGACTATAGCTGTGGCCTCTTGGGGAATTCCTTATAATCAGTTTGACTGAGGAAGACAAAACTTGGGCCTGGTTTACATGCAGTTCTGCGTTATATACAGGTAATACTACCTGAAAGTAGACAGCAACAGCACTATAACCCCTTTAAGGAACAACCCTGAAGGACAGTGGTGAGGGGGAAATCCTCCCAGTGAGTGCAGCTTCAAGCAGTGCATCTGGTTGTTCATTTTGCTTGGAAGGAGAAATATCCGGAGCTGCATTTGTGTACTGATTCATGGGCTGTGACTAATGGTTTGGCAGGATTGTCAGGGTCTTGGAAATAACATAATTGTAAAATTAGTGACAAAGAGGTTTGGGGAGAGGTATGTGGATAGACCTTTCTGAATGGGTGAAAAACATGAGATTATTTGTATCCTGTGTGAATGTTCACGGTGATTTTAGCCGAGGAAGGTTTTAATAATCAAGTGGATAGGATGACGCATTCTGTGGATATAAGGCATCATATTTCCCTAGTCATCCGTCATTGCCCAATGGGCTTATGAACAAAGTGGCGAAGGTGATAGGGATAAAGGTTATGCATGGGCTCAGCAACTTGGACTTCCACTCATCAATGCTGACTTAGCTGCAACCACTGTTTGTGTGTCCAGTCTGCCAGCAGCAGAGACCAAAACTCAGTCCCTGATGTGGCACTGTGTATTAGTCAGGGTTTTCTAGCAAAACAGAACCAGCAAGAGATATCTGTAAATATGAGATTTTATAAAAGTGTCTTATGCAACTGTGGGGATGCACAAGTCCAAATTCCATAGAGCAGACCACAAGGTGGGAACTCTGATGAAGATCTTCCATGAATTCCCCAGGAGAGGCTTGCTGGCTGAAGTAGAGATGAAAGTACCCTCTTCTGACTGCTGAAGTTATCACCTCTCCATTAAAAACCTTCAGCTGATTTGATTAAATGTCTCTCACTGAGAAAGACTCCTCTTAGTTGATCATAGATGTAATCAGCCATGATGCAGTCAACTGACTGATGATTTAAGTCTGTGAAATGTCTGTACAGTAATGGTTGTGCTAGTGCTTGCTTGAACAGACAATTGGGCACCATCACCTGGCCAAGTTGACACATGAACTTAACCATCACACACTGGGAGACTGGGGAGAAAGGAGGAAATATTCAACTTCCTCATTTGGGGAACTCCTGATATTCTCTCAAGCAGTGGGGGCAACCAATTTAATAGGCTGATCTTGGGGTTCACCCCTATGAAACCTATTCTTGCAAAGAAGAAGCTAAGCCCAATTATAACTATGCCTAAGAGTCACCCCCAGAGACCTCTTGTTGCTTAGATGTGGCCTCTTTCCCAAAGCCAACTTGGCAGATAAGCTCACTGCCCTCCCACCCTACATGGGACATGATTCCTAGAGGGTCAAAATCTCTCTGGCAATGTGGGACAGAACTCTGGGATGAGCCAGGACCCAGCATTATAGGAATGAGAAAGCCTTCTTGACCAAAAGGGGGACGAGAGAAATGAGACGAAATGAAGTTTTAGTGACTGAGAGATTTCAAACAGAGGTGAGAGCTTATCCTGGAGGTTATTCTGTGGCATTGTATAGATATCCCTTTTTTAGTTTATGGTGTATTGAAGTGGCTGGAGGGAAACTGTTGCACTGCTTTCCAGTAGCCTTGATTCTTGAAGACAATTATATAATGAATTAGCTTTTACACTGTGACCGTGTGATTGTGAAAACCTTGTGTCTGATGCTCCTTTTATCCAGGGTTGGAAAAATGAGTGAAAAAATAAGGATAAAAAAGTAAATAATGGGAGGGAATGAAGGGTAGAAAATTGGGTAGATGGAAATACTAGTTGCCAATGAGCGGGAAAGATAAGGGTGTATGGGATGTATGAATGTTCTTTTTCTTCTTTTTCTTTTTCTGGAGTGATGCAAATATTCTAAAAATGATCATGGTGATGATTACACAACTATTGATGATATTGTGAGCCATTGATTGTATACCATGTATGGACTGGATGCGTGTGAAGATTTCTCAATAAAAATATTTAAAAAATCATAAGAATTAGATAAAAATTTATTCACCCTCTGTGAAATCAATTTTAACAATCATTGATTTTAATGACTGATATTAATAATAACAACCCTATTTTATGAAAAAAAAATTGCCATCTAGCCACTTTGAGCTTCTTATGCTTCTGAATGAATAGACAAAGAAGATAATTACTATACTGGCCAGGGTGATTGAGCCTGATTATCAAGGGGAAAATATGGCTTCTACTACACAATGGAGGATAAGAAGAATTGGCCTTGAATATATGAGACCCCTTAAAACTTCTTTTAGTACTTCAGTGCCCTGTGATTAAAGTCAATGGAAAACTGCAACAACCCAATCCAGGCAGGACTACTAATGGCCAAGACTCTTCAGGAACAAAAGTTTGGGTCTCCCTGCCAAGCAAAGAACTATGACTAGCTGAGGGGTTGCTGAGGGTCAAAGGAATATAGAATAGCTAGTGGAAGAAGGTAGTTATAAATATGAGCTATGACCTTGTGACCAGTTGCAGAAATGAGGACTATAATGGTTGCAAGTCTCTTCCTTGTTTTATTATGAATATATTTGTATATATACATAAAGCAAATATCAGTATTTTCTTCCCTATCTTTTCTCTTTATCATGCATCATAAGTTATGTTAACTTTATGTTATAGTAATTAAGTTACAGGGTATTAAATTTAAAAGTGACTATTACACAAGAACTTGCATCTTCTTCAGGGAAAGACGTGTGCTTTGATTGTACACTGGATAGTTAAATTATATTAAGTGAAAGCATAGCTGTTGTTGCTTTTATTTAGAGATTAAGTATGATGGAGATGTGTATGAATACCAAGTTGACAAGGGGTGGACTGCGATGGTTAAGTTCATGTGTCAACTTGGCTAGGTCATGATGTTCAGTTGTTTTGTCAAGTAAGCACTGGCCTGATTGTTTCTGAGGAGTGATGGTTACATTCTGGTGTCAACTTGACCAAATGATTATGCCCAGTTGTCTGGTCAGGCAAGCATTGGTCTGACCATTGCTGCAAGCATATTTCATGGCTGGTTGATTAAGTCATCAGTCAGTTCATTGCATCGGTGATTCATTACATCTGCGACCAACTAAAGCATGTCTCCTACAATGAGATAATCCAATCAGCTGAAGGCCTTTAAGGGACAAAAGAGACTCTTTCATTGCTTCTTCAGCCAGTGAGCCTCTCCTGTGGAGTTCATCCAGACTCTTCATCAGAGCTGCCAGCTTCACAGCCTGCTTTTTTGGGCAGTTCCATTCCCATGGTTAAGCAAGACACCTTTATAAATCTCATATTTACAGATCTCTTTCTTTGGTTCTGTTTCTCTAAGAACACTGACTAACATAGAAGGTATTTCATAGATTTAAATCATTAGTTGATTGAGTGTATCTGTTGCTGACTACATCTACCTTCAACAAAGGAGATTGCCTTTGACAATGAGAGAAGTATCATCCAATCAATTGAAGGCCTTAAAGGGAGAACTGATGATTTCAGCAGTCAGAAGGAAAAATTTTTATTTCAATTTCAGCCAGCCAGTTTCTCCTGGGGAATTTATTGAAGTCTTTATTGGAGTTCCCAACTTTGGCCTGTCCTATGGAATTTGGACTCGCCAATTCTTATGTTTGTGTGAGCCAATTTATATAACAAATCTCTTAATATTTACATACATATACATAAACATATATACATATTTATATAAATATACATAAATATGTATATACATACATATATATGTGTGTGTGTATATATATATATATATCCTGTTTGTTCTGTTTCTCTGGACTAGTACAAAAAGAGATCAACCATAGTTACAATAACAGATAATATAAATAAAATTTAGGACCAATACTTAGCTTCCTAAAATATATTTGGTTGCTAGGAAAATTCTAGTTTTCATCCAATATAGTGATGGTATTATAATAAAAATATGAAATAAAGCATATCCTAAATTCCCTGTATATTACTGGATTTATTAATATTTTGGGGGGGAATAAGAATTTTAAATAAAAAGCCCCAGAATCTTTGCTTGCTTAATAATGTAAATCTTTTAATTTGTCTATAAATATCTTTTAAAGTAATTATTAAATAACATTTGCATATGAGATTTTCATGAACAGTTTGTATATTAACCATTGTACTATTCCTGCTCCCAAGCATGCCTAATTTCTCAGATAATAATAAAAAATGAATGATCATCTTTCAAAGAAAACTATCATGTGTAATCTCTGGCAGTGCACTGGGAAACCAGAAGCTCTTGTCTTAGAATTTAAATCAACCCAGTCTACTTTTTTTCTGGAGCAGGATAAAACAGGTGTGGTTCTTAAATGAAGGTTCTTAAATAAATTTTATTTATTCTTAAATAAAACAGCCCGGTAGTACAAATATATGAACAGAGCAGGTGTATAAGGCCAGAAGAATTACCAAGACTGCACCTGGAGAGTCCCTGTCTTGTCTAAAAGTGTTTCAATTTCAACAATTTCAGTCATATCTTATGGTACTTGATCATTTTCTCAAAATTAGCAGATAAAAGCCACAAAAGGAAGTTAAAGATCCTAGTGTGGTTCTAGCCCTTGATCTTTCCAGGTCTGATAATTTGTGAACATGAACTCAAACCACCAGAATGTATTAGGTTGTACTGTATAAAATTGTCATTTTTGTATGAAAGTGTTAAATATTGACTTTCATATGATTAAAGCTAAATTTTGCTATCAAGAACTACAGAAAAAGATACATATTCTTTGATTCTTTCCTTCATTCTCTAAGGATAATTTTTTTTCTTTTTTTTTCTGTAAAACTAAATTCTTCTCCTGTGGTCTTGATTCAGTTATTCAGGAAATATTTAGTCATTCAAAAAGTATTTTCTTAGAAGCTGAGAATATACTTGTCAACAAGATACACACCTTACCTGCTCTTATGGTGCTTATGGTCTAACTTATAGAGAAGTAAAGAGGCAGTTTAGTTGTAGTAAAGTGTATTGAGGGCAGTTTAGGTGCTGTGAGAGTACTTAGTAGGGAGACACATAACTTGAACCTGGGAATTAGGGAAAGCTTCCTGGAAGAAGAAACATCTGAAATCAGAGTTGAAAGATGATGAGGAGTTAGCCAGGCTAAGAGGAGGGGCAAGAGTGATCCAGTTAGATTCGCGAACATATGCAGTATGTGTATTTTTGATGTATGTAAATAGTTTGGTTTGAAAAAGTATGTGGAGGTCACAATCATGAAGGAACATTTATGCCAGATTAAGGTGTTTGGAAGTTATCCCATGGGCAATGGAAGCTATTGAAAGACTTTAAAGGGGATGGGATGTAGTATGATCAGATTTGAATTTTAGTAAAACCACTTTGAAAAGAAAGTTGGAAATTATTGCAATAACACAACATGGAGAACAGATCTGAAATAGACAATGGTAGTGGTTATACAGAGTAGCTTAAAGAACTTTATTGAAGGTAAAATAAATAAATGTGGTGATTTGCCATAGGAGAAGGAAAAAGAGTTGAAGATGATTCTCAAGTATCTGACTTGAACAACTAGCTAAGTAGTGCCATTTAGTAGAACGGAACTGAAGAAGACGAATAGACTTGGAATAAAAGATTATGAACATATTTTTGAGCTTGATAAGATTGAGTTGGTGGAAAATCCAAATTGATTGGATTTTTTTTGCATGGGCAGGCACCGGAAATCAAACCTGGGTCTCTGGCATGGCAGGCAAGAACTCTGCCTGCTGAGCCACTGTAACCCACCCCAAATTGATTGGATTTTGAGCTGTCCAATAAATAATTGGATAGACAGGAGAGAAATTTGGTAATGGTGCTATAAATGTTTATGGTAACAGCATATTGATATAATTGAAGCCATGTGTAATTGAAATCCTAAAGAACAGAAAGCAGGGACGCAAACATATATTTGCACACTAGTTCATATTGTGAACATACATTCGTTCATAGTAGCAATATTCACAATTGCTAAAAGATGAAAGCAACACAGGTGTCCATTTGAATGGATAAACAAAATGTGGTATTTAAACATAATATAATATTATTCAGCTGTAAAAAAGGGTGAAGTTCTGAGAAATGTGACGACATGAAAGAACTTTGAAGACATCATGTTGAGTGAAATAAGCCAGACACAAAAGGATAAATATTGTATGATCTCACTCATATGAAATAATTAGAATAACCGAATCATATAATCAGAATATGAGATAATTAGAATAAGCAGACTCAGAATCAGAATATAAAACATAGATTGTCAGAGGACATGGTAGGGGGAAGAGAATACGGAGAGAAGACTTAAAATGTACAGAGTTTCTATTCTAGACAATGGAAGAGTTTTGGTAAGGGATGGTGGTGATGGCATCACAACATTGTGAATGCAATGAAGAGCACTGGATTATATATTTGAATGTGATTAAAATGGGGAAATTTGGGGTTGTATATATGTCATGGGAATAAAAACAAAAGAAACAACAACTATGGAACTGCACAACAGAAACAGTGAGCCATAAATTAAACCATAGACCCCACTGGTATTACAACTACAAAAATGTTCTTGGATTATTGTGCAGTAGTGCTAGCGGCTTCCCTTTCCTGTCCTCCAACTGGAAGTGCCTATTGGTGAGCTCATGGGAGCTTGAAACCATCCTCACCTCTCTGCTATTCCCAGGGGAAAATTGGTTGAAACAGGTCCTCCAGGAAAGTTCTTCATTGATGGGCTCAATGAATGAGAAAGCCCTTGCAAATGAGAAAGCCCTTGAAGCAGTACTTGACAAATAAGGATGAATAATGGAAGTACTCTTTTTTTAAAAAATATTTTTATTGACGAAACAACATACAAACACAAACATTCTTAACATATGAACATTCCCTACTTGGTGTACAATTGATGGCTCACAATATCATCACATAGTTGTGTATTCATCACCATGATCATTTCTTAGAACATTTACATCACCCCAGAAAAAGAAATAAAAAGAAAAAAGAAAAAACTCGTACATATTATACCCCTTACCCCTCCCTCTCATTGACCACTACTATTTCCATCTACCCGATATATTTTAACCTTCGTTCCCCCTATTTTTTTTCCTATATCCCTTACCAGTGGAAGGACTCTTGATGAAAGACCATGAAACCCAGAAATCGAGAGGTTTTGCTTTTGTCACCTTTGCAAGCCCAGCAGATGCTAAGGATGCAGCCAGAGACTTGAATGGAAAATTCTTAGATGGAAAAGCCGTCAAGGTGGAAAAAGCCACTAACCCATCATTTGAAAGTGGTAGACATGGAATACCTTCACCTCCAAGAAACAGAGGCCCTGCCAGAGGTCTTAGAGGTGGAAGAGGAGGAAGTGGAGGAACAAGGGGACCACCCTCACGTGGAGGGCACACAGATGATGGTGGCTATTCCATGAACTTTAACATAAGTTCTTCCAGGGGACCACTTCCACTAAAAAGTGAGGGTTCTCCTCCTAAAAGTTCTGCCCCCTCAGGACCAGTTCACTGCAGCAGTAGAATGATACAGGAGCAGAGGAAGAACTCTTGTATCACATGGAAGAGTAGCTATGGAGGTCTACCATGAAGGGAATCCCTGCCCTCTTGTAGAGATGTGAATTTGTCCCTATGAGATAATGGATATTCTACTAAAGACTGCTATTCAAGCATGGATTACCCAAGTTCTAATGATACACAAGATCATGCAGCACCACCAAGAGATTATACATACCATGACTATTATCATTCCAGTTCACGTGGTGACTATCCATCAAGAAGCTGTATTGATAGAGATGGCTATGGTCATGATCAAGACTATTTAGATCATCCAAGTGGAGATTCATATCAGAGTTACGGTAACTCACATAGTGCTCTACCTAGACCAGGGCTCCCACCATATAATGGTGGAAGCAGTCCTTATGATGATTATCACAACTCCTATGATGGATATGGCGGAAATCAAGATAGTTACTCAAGCAACCAAACTGATCTTTACTCAAGTGATCATGATTGTGTTGGCAGACAAGAAAGATACTTCCATCTTCTATGGAAAGGGGGTACCCTTGTCCATGTGATTCCCACAGCAGTCTAAGCTGCAGAACACCAAGAGGTGGTGGCCATGGAGGAAGCTGATACGAAAAACAAACACAACTTTGGACCAAAATCCCTGTTCAGAGAAATGAAGAAAAAGTGGAAACTGTTGTAATTACCCAAAGACTACTAAGGAAAAATTGTGTTACCTTTAAAAAATTTCCTATTAAGTTCCTGTCCATAATTTTTATGTTCTCATAAGGAAAAATTAAAACATGTTTAATTTTATTTGATTTACGACACTGCTTTCAGCAAGCAAATGTTAAATGTGTAAGACTTGACTTGTGTATCAGTGTTGTAATTTTCCAAGTAAGTGTCCCTAAAGGACACTTTTTATCTAATTTTTTCCAGTAAATGCAGCAAGCACTCCTAAGAGCTTCCACAAACATCTAGTCATCTTAAATGGAGACACGAATCTTTCTGCTTATAAAAACAAGCTTAGATATTAGAGGGTGGTCAAGGTAATTGGATTTCAGGATGTCTTCAAACTGAAATCTCAGTATTCTCAGTATGAAAAACCTGAGGTCAGATGCTTATGTAAGGAAAGTGTTATTCAACCAGTAAACCCAAAAAAGCAAATGGATAATGCTGGCAATATTTTGCCTTTCTGACGTTTTCTTAGGAATCAGCAAAAGCTTCCTCTTTCTCTTTCCCCAAATAAGATCATTTGATTGTGTATTAGAGGACTACAGAATACTAAACAAAAAAGTTTGGCCAACCTCCCCCCCGACAGAAAAGTTATTTCATCAATTATAACAATTGCCAGGTAGTAATAATAGGGTGGTAGGTATATGGGAATCCTGTATTTTATGTATGATTGTTCTGTAAACCCATAACTTCTCAAATTAAAAAAACTACTATACTAGGTACTGTGGAGAATTATAGATAGTTGAGAACATAGTCCCTGTCTTGGAATAGCCTCTAATTTACTTGTTTCCCTTTAACAAGCTCATTGAACACTTGTCCTTAACCTGGTAACTGACTGGGCTAAGGTCTGGGATGAATCTGCTTAGCAGGATGGAAAGTCCCTATTGGCTTCTGTTGCACACTTCCAGGGGCTTGCTAATGCAAGCCTTGTGGACTCTAAGGCATTGTCTTGGGCATCAGTGGCATTCCAGAGTCTTAGGAAGGGAATTAGGTACTTCCCTGGCAAGAGGACATGTAATGAAGGTGGGAATTTATAGGCTTTTATATTGAACACAGGTGACAGCATAGGAAATGTAAATGAACTAGATCCTAAATTAACCAGGACTGTCAACTGAGTAGACTTTTAAATATATTTGATCACTTAAACTTAAGGGAAATGTCAGTAGGAAACGCTATCATCAGGGGTATGAAAATCACATTCAGAACCCATTCTGAGGGTAACCACAAACCCAGCCTAATATTGTTCAATGTCTATCTCCATTCCCTTTTCCCTACAATGATGCTGATGTCTAACACGGTTTCAAGAATAGAATGAAGAGATGAATGCTCTGAATAAAGAATCAATGGCATTGAATTGCATTTATTTTGCTGTGCATACTAAAAGAACTAAAGTATGTTCCTAAGTTTTAAGACCTTTAACATCAAGGATTGATACAGAAAATGTTTACTTGTGAACCTGGAGCAAAATCAGAAAAGAGCTGTAAAAACCTGTTGAGCCACGTCTCCCTATATCTTCTAAAGTTCTGCCTTTGGTCCCAATTTTTGGTCATAATACTCCCTACATCTGGTTGTAGAGGGTCTCTGGCAGAGAAGGAAAAATCACCTACAACAACAGCATTCTTAAATTCTAAAAATACTTTATCTGACAAACAGAGCTCAGATTCAGCTGTTGGGTGAAGGTGTGAGTGGTAGCACCTTGGTTGCGCAGGGGTGGAAAGCCTGAGGAGGTGTTTCACAGTTCAGTGTGGGGGTGGCCTTACTTGATCCTTTCTACTTATATATGGCCCCACTATTATGTGTGTTTGTTTGTGTGTGTGTGTGTGTGTTCCAACAAGCCTTCCCCCCAAATAAAAATAATAATAATTTATATTCCCCAAGCCTAAGGCTTTCTGTGAGAATAAAAGGAATCTGATTTACAAAAAAAAAAAAAAGTCCATTTTTGTTCTGACCCTCTACTGGATCCTTGACCTTTGTCTAGCTCCTTTGCTTAATGCACTACTTTGGAAGCTCCTGACTTTGCTTTTAGAGTTCTCCCAGGACATGCATTTTGATATGCTTCTTCTGGCCCCATGTATACGTTCATTCCTCACTTGTTCCCTTTTTCTGGCCTGAAGCCTTGTAAGATAATCCAACAAGCTTTTTCCCATGAAGGCAGAAAAATCAGACATCCTGATTCTGAAATATCTGTGTCCAGGACTTAGCTAAACAGGTGGCAGGACCTAGGGTAAGGCAAATTCAACTGATGTCGAATGTTACACCTCCTTTGACTTGTTTTATGGATTTATTTAAACCTCTAGTAAACAGAATTGGATTAATCATAGTTTTTGTTCATAAAATACTATCATCATTGTTTCATTCATGACCCTTTTATTTCATTGTTTATTTATGCTTTTAATAACATAATGGGCTATGAATCTACTGCCCACTTAAGACCTAATATATTATCAATAACTTATATCTACCTGTATTTCTTTGCTATTTATTTTTTGCCTCTCCCTGTGTTAGTCTGGGTTCTCTAGAGAAAAAGAACCAACAAGAGAGATCTGTAAATATGAGATTGTTGTCTCATGCAACTATGGGAATGGAAGAGTTCAAAATTGGTAGGGCAGGCTGTGAAGCTGGTGGCTCCAATGAAGGGTCTGGATGAACTCCGTAAGAAAGGCTCACTGGCTGAAGAAGCAGTGAAAGAGTCTCTCTTGTCCCTTAAAAGTCTTCGACTGATTGGATTATCTCATTGTGGGAGACATGACTTAGTTGATCGCAGATATAATCAGCCACTGATAATTCAATATACCAGCCTTCCGGTTTATCAATCAGCCACAAAATATCCTTGCAGCAACTGTGAGGCCAGTGCTTGCCTGACTTGAGAACTGGGCATAATCACTTCGCCAAGTTGACACCAGAACCTAATCCTCACACTCCCTTTTACTGATAGTCCTTTTGTAGCTATATAGTGAAGCACATACTTTTGCTTAAATATAATCCAGTTTACAAAAATTAAGAATCCTCTTTTTTTCCCTTTGGAAGATGCCAAACTTCCAAGTGCAGCTATCCACAAAGACAGTTTCATGAATGAGGGGAGAACTAAGTACCTGGTGTGAAAATTCCACCAGGAATAAGGGTGATAATTGGAAATGTTATTATTTTGACCTTATTTTGTAAGGGTACATCAATATGACTTTGCAATGATGCTGTTTGACATCAAGCCAGCATCCATAAATGATAAAGATAGGAAAAGCTGGCGTATGTGTTTAATTTTATAAATTAGCGAGTAATTTAAGGTTGAGAGATGCTTTTAACATTAAAAAATTAGAACTATTTTCTCCTGCAATACAATTCAGAGTAAGGATGATTAATATGAATCTACCTTTGTAGTCCATATCGGTGCTTGATTACATGCCAGTTGGTGAGCTTTTAGTTTGTAAACAATTAACTCACATCCGACTTTTTTCTTTTTCTCTGAGTAGTTTCCAACTGTATTAGAGAAGTTGGTAAAGGAGCCCTGTTAGTGCTTTAGCTGTTTGTTGCTCTAGACCTGTAGAAGAATTGACTCATTTTTCTCCTCCCTGCAGCTGGCTGTAATCTTTTGCTTTTGCCTGAGCATGTCTGGGTCCGGAAGAAATATTCTACTTTGCCCTACAAAGTACTTCCCCATATTGTTACTTCAAATTTCTAGTTTTTAAGATTTCACCCAGGCTACACTTTTCTTGAAGATAAAACTATATGAGAGTTTCTTCAAAATTACAGCTGAATTCTATCCTTGGCAAAGTAGCTGATTGTAAATTTGGGAACAAAAAGACCCACGATCATTCTTAACTAAAACCAGTACTACCCCTTTATATTTTCAAAAAGTACAGTTATTAATGATTGAAATTTGCTCCTGATTTACATGTATAAAAATTACTCAAAGTGAAGTTAACAAGCTTTCTACTTCAGTGGTGAGACTATTCAGTTCAGAGCAGTGTATTAGCGCCACCTAGTGTATTATGTAGCCAAATTCTGAAACATAGACTCCAAAGTGTACTTTATGTACTCCCTCAAGGAAGCTGTAGGGAGGGCCACTTGGGGCAAATTCCACTGTGACGTCATAATTTCACCTTCCACATGTATTTTTAATTTTAAAAGATTTTTATTTATTTATTTTTCATTAGTGAAGTTATAGGCTTTCAAAAAGAAAATACAGTCGCATATACACCCCACACAGTTCTCCCTATTATTAATAGTTTGCATAGGTGTGGCATCTTTGTTGCAATTGATGAAACATTATTATTATAATTATACCATTATTTGTAGCCATAGTTTACATCGGTGTTCAATGTTTGTGTTGATCAGTCCTATGGTTTGTTTTTTAAAAATTTACCATCAATTACCAAAACTTTTCTATCATATCAAACAGAAACTGCGTACCAATTTAAGCATTAACTCCCCATTCCTTACTCCCACCCTGGACTCTGGTAACCTGTAATCTAGTTTCTGACTCTATGAATTTGCTTATTCTAAGTATTTCATATCTGTGAGATCATACAATATTTGTCCTTTTGTGTCTGGCTTATTTCACTCAACATGATGTTTTCAAGGTTGTTGCATGTATCATAACCTCATTCCTTTTTAAGGCTGAATAATATTCCATTGAATGTATCATTCTTCTAATGTGTTGTTGGATTCAATTTGCTAGTATTTTGTGAGAATTTTGGCATCTATGTTCCTTAGGGAAACTGGCTATAGATTTCCTTTCTTATAGCATCTTTACGCACTTTGGGTATTAAAGTGATGTTAGCTTCATAAAATGAGTTAGGTAGTGATCCTTTTTCCTCAATTTTTTTGGAAAAATTTGAGCAGGATTGGTGTTAGTTATTTTTGGAATGTTTGATAAAATTTCTCTGTGAAGCCATCTGGCCTTGGGTTTTACTTTGTAGAGAAAGTTTTGGGAACTGATTGAATATCTTTGCTTGTGATTGGTTTGTTGAGATCTTCTATTTTTTCCTGAGTCAGTGTGAGCTTGTTTGTGTGTTTCCAGGTGTTCTAGTTTGCTAGCTGCCAGAATGCAACACACCAGAGACGGATTGGCTTTTTAATAAAAGGGGATTTATTTTGTTAGTTCTTCAGAGGAAAGGCAGTTACTTTCCACTGAGGTTCTTTCTTACGTGGAAGGCACAGGATGGTCTCTGCTGGTCTTCTCTCCAGGCCCCTGGGTTCCAACAACTTTCCCCGGGTGACTTCTTTCTGCATCTCCGAAGGCCTGGGCTGAGCTGCGAATGCTGAGATGAGAAATGCTGAGATGAGAAATGCCGAGCTGCTTAGCTGTGCTACCTTGAGCTCTCTCATTTAAGCACCATCCAATTAAGTCAAATGTCACTCATTGCAGCAGACACGCCTCCTAGCTGACTGCAGATGTAAATCAGCAACAGATGAGGTTCACGTACCATTAGCTCATGTCTGCAGCAACAGAACTAGGTACGCTCACCTGGCCAAGTTGACAACTGAATCTAACTACCACACCAGGATTTTGTCCATTTCATCTAAGTTGTCTGGTTTGTTGGTATATAGTTGTTCATGGTGTCTTCTTATGATTTCTTTTATTTTTTTCAGGGCCTGTGGTAACGCACCCCTCCTCATTTCTGATTTTCTTTATTTGCATCCTCTCTTTTTCTCTTTGTCAGCCTTGCTAGTGACTCATCAATTTTATTGATTTTCTCAAAGAACCAACTTTTGGTTTTATTGATTGTTTCTATTGCTCTTTTGTTCTCCCATTCATTTAACTCTGCTTTAATCTTGTTATTTCTCTTCTAATTGCTTTGGGGTTAGTTTACTGTTCTTTCTCAAGTCCCTCCAGGTGAGCAGGTAAGTCCTGGATTTTTGGTCTTTCTTGTTTTTTAATATAGGCATTTAGGGCAATAAATTTCCTTCTCAATACAGCCTTTGCCACATCCCATAAGTTCTGCTATGTTGTATTCTTGTTTTCCATGCATCTCCAGATGGCTAATGATTTCTTTAGAAATTTCTTCTATGACCTACTGGTTAAAGAGTTTAAAAATGTGTTGTTTACTCCCCATATATTTGTGAAAATTCTCATGATTTGGTAGTTATTGATATCTGGCTTCTTTCCAGAGAAGGTGCTTTGAAAAATTTCCATGTTTTTAAATTTATAAAGATCTGTTTTGTGCCCCAGCATATGATCTATCCTGGAGAATGTTCCATGAGCACTAGGGAAGAATGTATATCCTGGTGTTTTGGGATATAATGACCTATATATATCTGTTAGGTCTAATTCATTTATCAAGTTGTTTAACTTCCCTATTTCCTTGTTGATCCTCTGTCTGGTTGTTGTATTCATAGAGGAGAGTGGTGTATTGAAGTCTCCTACTACTATTGTTGAAACATCTCTATTGTTGAAACATCTACTATTGTTGAAACACGCTCCCTTCAGTTTTGCCAACATCTGTCTCATGTTTTTTGGAGCTCCTTAATCGGGAGCATAAACATTTATGATTGTTATTTCTTCTTGGTGACTTGTCCCTTTAATTAATATATTGTGTCCTTCTTTGTCTCTTATGATGTCTTTACGTTTACAGTCTATTTTGCCTGATATTAGTATAGCTATTCCTGCTTTTTTTTGCTTACAACTTGCATGGAACATCTTTTTCCATCCTTCCACTTTCGATCTATTTGTATCCTTATGTCTAAGATGAGTCCCTCGTAAGTATCATATATCTGCATTATATTTCTTAATCCATCCTGCCAATCTGTGTCTTTTAATTGGTAAATTTAGTCCATTAACATTTAAACTTATATCTGAAAAGGCATTTCTTGAATTTCACTATCTTATCCTTTAGATTTTGTTTGTTAGATCTATATATTCTTTTCCCTCTATCTCTTTTAATCCTTTAAGTTGCCCTTACTAGCACTCTTCAATTCTGTGCCCTCCTCCAGACCTCCCTCTCCTGTCTTTTTTCTTTCAACTGGCAGAATTCCCTTTAGTATTTCTTGTGGGGCCGGTCTTGTTGACAGTTTCTTTCAGGATTTGTTTGCCTGTAAAAATTTTAATCTCTCCCTCAGTTTTGAAGGAAAATTTGGCTGGATACAGAATTCTTGGCTGGAAGTCTTTCTTTTCCCGAATCTTAAATATGTCATACCACTGCCTTCTCACCTCCATAGTGCCAGTTGAGTAGTCTGAATTCAGTCTTATGTGGTTTCCATTCTATGTACTAGATAGTTTCTCTTTTGCCACTTTCAGGATTCTCTGCTTCTCTTCAACATTTAACATGCTGATTAGTATGTATCTTGGGGAAGGCCTATTTGGATTTATTCTATTTGGAGTTTGTTGGTTGGGCTTCTTTGATTTGCATATTTATGTCTTTTATAAGGGTTGGGAAGTTTTCCCCCATTATATCTTCAACTAATCTTCCTAGCCCTTTACTCTTCTCTTCTCCTTCTGGGAGACCAATGATTCTTACCTTTGGGTGCTTTGTTTTGTCCATCATTTCCTTGAAATACAATTCAAATTTTTCCATCTTTTTTTGCCACTTGCTGTTTTGAGTGTTCAAAATCAGTTGTCCTGTCCTCTAGTTCACCTATTCTTTCTTCAAATCTGCTGTTGTATGTCTCTAGGATATTTTCGATTTGGTTTACAGTAACTTTAATCTCTTGTGATATGTGCTATTTTCTATTTATTCTTCCAAATTCCTCTTCATGCTCTTCTAATGTCTTCTTGATCTCCTTTATGTCTTTAACCATCCCATTTATTTGATTTAGTAGAGTTATATGAAATCTTTGATTAGTTCCTCCACAGTCTGTTTCTCCTCCAGTGTTTCAATTTGGTCATTAGGCTGGGCTATATCTGTCTGCTTCTTGATATGCTTAATGATCTTCTGTTGTCTTTGCAGCATGTAAATATCTTAATTGGTTTACTTTGTAAGTTGATTTCCTTCAGTAGTCTAAAGATTTGTATTTGTGGGATGGATGTGGAGCAGGATGCAGGGCAGTGATGCATTGTAGTGCAGGGATAAGCACAGGTTGGGGGTGCTACACTGGTGCCTTTGAGCATGGGGTGTGGTTTGAGGGGTTGTAGAGGTGTGGTACGGGGCCATGGGTATAGGGTACAGCTCAGGCAGACCTTTGAGTACAGGAGTAGGGTGTGGTATGGGGGACACAGAGGTATAGTATTCCTAGTCCCAGTCTCCCTGTCCACACTCCTGAGGGCTCCGGGCTTCCATTTGGAAAGGGGCATGTTAGGCTGTTTGCACCAGCTGGATGGTCTTCAGTTGTCTGCATCTCAGTTCTTCAGCTCTTCTAACCAGGGCCTCCCTATGTGATGTAGAAGACCCTCCCAAATCACTTATACCTTGGAATCGCTGTCTCAGTCACCTTCCCATCGCCCCTTCTCTAGCTGTTCCTTGGAGCATGTGTGCACTTGAACTATCCTATTCTGCCATCTTCCTGGAACCCTGGGTCCAGCCCTTTTGCAGTATTCTGTGCTATCCAACTCAAAAAGCCTTGTTTTGCTCCCCCCCCCCATCAGCCCTGCCCCTTCTCTGCCGGGGCAAAAACTCCTAGTACCTTTAGTGCTTATTCCAGGTTTCTATATGCTAGAGGCCTATTTTCAATAGTCTGAAATTGTTAATTAATTCCACAATCAGAGCTTGGTTGAGCTAAGCCTTTGTTCCTAGTAAAGTCTGTTTCCTTTCCCCTAGGGGAACCAGGCTGCCATGCCCAAGGGGGAGGGACGTCAGTCTCTGCAGCTTGGGGGACTTATAGTTCTGTGTGGGGCTTCAGCCAGTCCAGCTTGTCCAGACTTGTGTACGCTGTGTGTCTGGTCACTGATGTAGCCCCAGCAGTTGTCTGTACTGTTCCTGGCTATTTACTAGCTTCTCTGGAGGATGAACTAAATTTCACACCTCATTAAGTCACCATCTTGTCCCTGTCTAGGACACCTCTATCTCCATTGAATATAAATACTGCATTATGGTTATCCATTTATCCATTGATGGACAATTAGGTTGCTTCCATTTTTTGACAACTGTGAATAATGCCTCTAAGAACATCGGAGTGCAAATCTGCTCACCAATCTGCTTGAGTCCCTGCTTTCAATTCTTTTGAGTATATACCTAGAAGTGGGAATGTTAAGTCATATGATGATTCTATAGTTAGCTTATGGAGAAACTCCCAAACTGCAACATATTTCCATAGCAGCTGCACTGTTTTTCATTTCCCCCCAAAATGAAGGAGTGTTCCTATTTCTCCACTTCCTTCCCATCCCTGACTTTCTGCTTTAAAAAAATAGTAGCCATTCTATTGGGAGTGAAATGGTATCTCATTGTTTCAACTTGTATTCCCTTAATGGCTAATGATGTTGAACACTTTTTCACCTGCATTGACCATTGTTTATTTTCTTTGGAGAAATATTCAAGTCTTTTGCCCAATTTTTATTGGTTTTTTTGTTGTTCAGTTGTAGAATTTCTTTATATATTCTGAATGATTAAATCCTTATCAGATATGTAGTTTCCAATTTCTTGTCCCATTCTGTTGGTTGTTTTTTTACTTTCATGATGAAATTCTTTGATGCAAAAAGTTTTACATTTTTTTAAGTCCATTTATCCATTTTTTTTATTTTGTTACTCATGCTACTGGTGTGAATCTAAGAAACTATTGCCTAACCCAAGATCTTGAATATGATACTCTATGATTTCTTCTAGGAGTTGTATAGTTCTGGTTCTTATATTTAGGTTTTGATTCATTTTGAGTTGATTTTTGAATATGGTGTGATGTAAAAGGTCCACCTTCATTCTTCTGTATAAAGATATCCAATTTTCCAGCAGCATTTGTTGAAGGTGGACCTTCACTTTCCCCATTGATAGACTTGGTACCTGTTTTAGTTTCCTAGGATGCTAAATACCATTAAGTGGGTGACTTAAACCATGCGAATTTGTTAGCTTACAGTTTTGAGGCTGCAAAAATGTCCAAAATCAAGTCATCATCAAGGTGATTCTTTCTTCCCAAGGACTGACTGCTGGCAATCCTTGGCTCCTTTGCCACATGGCAGCATCTGCTGGTTTCTACCTTCTCTTGTGGGTTTTGTTGATTTCAGCTTCTTGTTTCCATGGCTTTCTGTCTTTGTCTGAATTTCATTCTCTTATAAAGGACTCCAGTAATAGGATTAAGGCCCATCCTAAATGAAGTGGATCATATTTTAACTGAAGTAGGCTCATCAAAAGGTCCTTTTTACAATGGGTTTATCACCACAGGAATGGATTAGATTAAAGAACATGTTTTCCTGGAGTATATACAGCTTCCAGCCACCACACTACCCTTGTCAGGAATCAATTGGCCATAGACTTGAGTATTTATTTCTGAATTCTCAATTGTATTCCATTGGTATATATGTGCCCTTGTGGCAAGCCCATGCTGCTTTGATCACTGTGGCTTTATAATAAGTTTTGAGACAGGGAAATGTGAGTCCTCCAATTTTGTGCTTCTTTTTCAAGATGGTTTTGGCTATTCAGCGTCCCTTTCTTTTTCAAATAAATTTAATGATTGGCTTTTCCATTTCTGCAAAAAAGGCTGTAGGAATATATATATATTTTTTAAACATGGGCAGGCACCAGGAATCGAACCCAGGTACTTGGGCACAGCAGGCAAGCATTCTTACCTGCTGAGCCACCATGGCCCGCCCAGCTGTAGGAATTTTGATCGAGATTGCATTGAATCTGTAAATTCCTTTGGATATGACTGACATCTTAAAAATATTTAGTCTTCCAATCCACGAACATGGAATGTCTTTCTATTTATTTAGGCCTTCTTTGATGTCTTGTAACAATGTTTGGTAGTCTTCCATGTATAAGTCCTTTACTTCCTTGGTTAAACTTATTCCTAGATATTTGATTCTTTTAGTTGGTATTGTAAATGGATGTTTTCTTGGTTTCCTCTTCAGATGATTCACTACTGGTATATAGAAACCCCACTGAAATTGTTTATTAGCTCTAGGAGCATTCTTGTGGATTTTCTAGGGTTTTCTGTATATAGTATCATGCATCAGCAAATAGGGAAAGTTTTACTTCTTCCTTTCAAATTTGGATGGCTTTTTTTTTTCTTTGTTCTGCCTAATTGTAGAACTTCCCGTGTAAGATGAACAATGGGAACAGTGACCATCCTTGTCTTGTCCCTGATCCTAGGGGGAATGTTTTCAGTCTTTCACCATTGAGTACGATGTTAGTTGTGGGTTTTTCACATATGCCCTTTATCATGTTGAGGAAATTTCCTTCTACTTCTCATTTTCTGAGTGCTTTTTTTTCTTATCAAGAAAGGGTGCTGGAGTTTGTCAGATGCATTTTTGGCATCAAATGAGATGATGCCAAATTTTCCCCTTCATTCTGTTAATGTGGTGTATTACATCAATTGGTTTTCTTGTGTTGAATCAGCCTTGCATATCAGGGATAAATCCATGTGTTTTGGATATGGTTTGCTAGTATTTTGTTGTGGATTTCTGCCTCTATAATTTTAAGGGATATTGCTGTATAGTTTTTTTTCTTGTGATATTTTTATCTCTTACTGGTATTAGGGTGATGCTGGTCTCATAGAATGATTTAGGGAGTGTTTCTTGCTCTTCAATTTTTTGGAAGACTTTGAGCAGTATTAGTGTTAATTCCTCTTGAAATGTTTGGCAAAATTCACCAGTGAAGCCATCTTGTCCTGGGACAATTCTGATTACTTATTCACTCTCTTTACTTCTATTGGTCTATTGAAATCTTCTATTTCCTCTTGAGTTAATGTAGGTTGTCTAGGAATTTGTGCATTTCATCTAGGTTATCTAATTTGTGAGTGTACACTAATTCTTAGTATTCTCGCATAATTCTTTTATTTCTATGGTAATGTTCCCTCTTTCATTTTTGATTTTAGTCATTTGTGTCCTTTCTCTTTGCTCTTCATCACTCTAGCTAAAAGTTTGTAAATTTTATCAGTCTTTTCAAAGACCCAACTTTTGGTTTTGTTGATTCAATTTTTAAAATTCTTTATTTCATTTATTTTCCCTCTAATCTTTTTTCCCCCTTCCTTCTGCTTGCTTTGAACTTAATTTCTTCTTCTTTTTTCTAGGACCTCTAAATTGTGAGTTTTGGGCTCTTATTTGAGATCTTTCTTCTTCTTTTCTTTTTTTTTACATAGGCAGGCACCAGGAATTGAACCCAGGTCCTCTGGCATGGCAGGCAAGCATTCTTGCCTGCTGAGCCACCGTGGCCCACCCTCTTTCTTCTTTTTAATGTAAACATTTAGAGTTATAGATTTCCATTTCAGCACTGCCTTTGCCGCATGTCAAAAGTTTTTCCATGTAAGTATCCCATTATTGCAGCACCATTTGTTGAAATTTTGGTTTGTTTACTGTTTGCTTTGCTTGTTGGTTTGGTTTTTGGGAGGCGCATGGACTGGGAATTGAACTCAGGTCTCTCACATGGCAGGCGAGAATTCTATCACTGAACCACCCTTGCACCCCCAAAGGTTTTTGTATGTAGTGTTTTCATTTTCATTAGCTTCAAGCTATTTCCTAATTTCCCTTGTAATATATTCTATGACCCCCTGGTTGTTTAAGTGTATGTTATTTAATGCCCACATACTTGTGAATCTTCCCTTTCTCCCTGTGTTATTGATTTCTGGCTTCATACTGTTAAGGTTAAAGAATAAACATTGAATGGTTTCAATATTTTTTAATTCACTGAGATTTTTTTTTTGTAATTCAACATATGGTATATCTTGGAGAATGATCCATGCGCATTTGAGATTAACATGTGTCCTGTTTTTGTTGGGTGTAGTGTTCTAGATATATATATGTATCTGTTAGGCCTAATTGGTTTAGTGTAGCATTCAAGTCCTGTACTTCCTTACTGATCTTCTGACTGCTCCCTCAGCTTTTGTTTGTCTGAGATGGTCTTAATCTCTCCCTTATTTAAAAAAAAATAGCCTGGCTGAAAAACAAATCTTGTTTAGTAATTGTTTTCTTTCAGCACTTTAAATATTTCATCCCACTGTCTTCTTGCCTCCATGGTTTCTGATGAGAAATTGTTATGTAAAGACAATTTTTTAAGGCTCCATTGTATACAACACATTGTTTTTCTCTAGCATCTTTCAGAAATCTCTCCTTGTCCTTGGCCTTGGAGAGTTTGTCTATTATTTGTCTGGGTGTGCTATCTTCAAATGCATCCTATTTGAGATTAATTGTGATTCTTGAATGTGTATATTCATGTCTTTTGTTAAGTTTGGGGGCATTATCTGCTATTCTTTGAATATTCCTTCTGTCTCTTTCTCTTTTCCTTCTCTTTCTGGGGCTCCCATAGTGCGCATATTGGTACACTTGATGGTGTCCCATAGGTCTCTTATGTTCTGTTCACTTTTTAAATTCTTTTTTCTTTTTGCTCCTCAGCCTGAATCATTTCAATTATCTTGTCCTTGAATTCACTGATTCTTCTGCCAGCTCCAATTTGCTGTTAAAACCTTCTAGGAAATTTTTCATTTCAGTTATTGTGGTCTTCAACTCCAATATTTGTTTGGCTCCTTTTATAAATTTCTATCTCTTTATTTAGAGTCTCAAATTGTTCATTCATATTTTTCCTGATATCATTTAGTTTAGCATATTGAAGATCTTTTTTTCTTCTTCATTGATGCTTTCTGTTTTTTTTCTTGTTCCTTTGGATGGTTCATCATTTCCTATTTCTTTGTTTATTTTGTAATCTTTATTACATACTGTACCTTTTGATATTTTAAAGTACTAACTCTGAGATTGTGCTATCTCTTCCTTAAGTTTATACACACTATGAGATATGACAGAGATTTCCTTGAGTGTTGGAACAAAAATAAACAAACCTATACAAAAAAGACATCTTTCATAGTCTTTGCAAATTGGCTTTTCATTAACTGGTGCTCTCTTTCACAATTTAGCCTTTCTATCGACATGATCAGACTGAGATGAAAGTGAAGTGCAGAATCCTCTGTTTTCTTTTGTCTGTGTCTTGTCCTGGGCTTGTGCTCATCAGTAGCTTTAGGAATCCTCCAGTTTACAGGAATTAGAATGATCTCTTTACTCCCTATGAAATAGACTTTCTCCCCCACCCCTCAAGTGCTGTATTGTATATTTTAAAGTAGGTAATCTTTTGCTCCTCTTTTTTGACCTAACTGTTCTTCAACTTCTTTAGCTGTGCACAAGCTGGTTTTGCCTGCAGGACAAGTTTTGGGGGGGTGAACCAGAGATAGTTTTCCTGGTTCAGTTTTTCAGGTTGCCATCTGATAGATTTGCATCAACGTAGAGGCACTACATTATTTTCACAGGGCTATACTGCTTTCTCTGGAACAGGCTGAGGGATCCACATGGGAGTACAGACTGGCTCCATAGCCATTGCTCTGGGGAGGGGTTAGACACAGGGCCAGCAAGGGTTCCATGAGTTTCTCTTACCTTTTAAAGAAGTGTTTCTTGATTTTACTCTTGCCAAGTTACTGAACACTTTGTTTTCTAGAGTTTTGAGGAAGATGGCTCTGCTAGTTTTTGCTAGTTGTTCAAAGATCCAGGTGGAGAACAGCACCCTGGATTGTCTTTATGTCATCATCTCGGTCAATCAGAAGTTTCCATATTTTTATATAAAGTTGAAATATGTGAAAATAAGAGGAAATGTCAAAGTAAATAATAAATGAGCACAAGATCATGTTAAAGGACATGTGTAGGGAGATTGGTGAATGGAGCCTACACTTGTGGATAACTACTGTGTACTAGGCTGCCTGCTCTGATTAAATTTTCCTGAAGGGGTGGATAGAATTGGGGTTTTCCTACCTCACCAAATCTTCTTTAGTGAAAATGAATGATACAAAGGACTGATTTTATTATGTGACTCTAGCTCTTTTCCAGAACCCATTGAGTCACTGTTGAGAGACAATTCTCCGTGAGTCTCTTGAATTCCTTCACATCTGGTGAACAGAGACATTGAAAGTCTTTCGTTCCAGACTATTTTTTCAAGTGAAGAGCCTTGAAAAGGTTTTCTGTCCAGTATAATAAAGATAATATCTCCCTTTGGAGCAGAGGTTATCAGGTTTGCTTGCAGCCGATTATGAGACTTGCGTTTCTTAAGCTTGGGGTTACTTAGCTGCGATGCAAACCCATAGTGTGCACGCATCCTCCTAGACATCTCTATTTCACCCATGTGGGACTTGAGCGGCAAGATAAACCTATGCATACGTGAAGCTCATTCTGTTTGCCATAGCTTGGGTAATAAACTCCTTTTCTCTGACCCAGGAATCTTGTATCTTCTGGCAGCATCCATGCAACAATGGCAGTCTAACTTGTTGCATGTTAACAAGCTAGGATAAAATCTTAGACCCTTCATGGTCCCTGAAAGTCACTACTCTGATTGACCACCCAATTGCTAGATGCCTGATTTCTCCCCCACAACCCAGAAGGAGAGCACTCCAGCTTACCATGCCCTTGCTCTGGCTACATTTT